>VUQR01000008.1:0-25733 GCA_015108515.1 Hemichromis elongatus | reverse complement strand
AAAAAGTGGAATAATTGTCACATTAGCTGGCAGACCTTTACCTTTTCATCCAAATGAGATGCCAACAATAGACTGGAGAGCTATTCTCTTAAGACTAAGACAAATAAAGTACTGCATGCTTTACACAATTTGTGGTTAATGAGTTTACTACAGCTTTGGATTCCAATAATAAAGCCTCTTACAGTTTTTCAAGGTAATTAATAATAGACATTAAGTCATTGATTTTGATGTCTGCATGAGTTTAAAGACTAAAAAGCTTGAAGTTGTTGATGTAAATTCACTAAAAGTTTCTGTAAAGTCTGTCATTGAAGTTTCTTCCACAAAGTGCAAATTGTTCCAGTTAAGAGACTGGTAAAAATTGATATATCTGACAGCAAGCTCAGAATGTAATTTTGTGCTTCATCTGCCACCCTCATAAACCATCCTGTTTACTATTTAGTGTCTCTTTCCATTACCAGCCAAGAGGATATTGGCTTCAGCCAGGAACAGAGCATAATATTGTAGCCCACATTTTTACATCATCTTCCTTAAATTTCTACACATACGCACTTTGTCTGAGTTGGTAACTGGGAAAAAGCTTGTGTTAAATTTAAATTTCAGACTACGACTTCCATCCTGGGAACCATCAGTCTGCGCCTACCTCCTGGTGCTCTATGGAGCTCATGTGCGTCACAACGAGTGCTGGCATCAGTCTGACGAATACAAGCCCAATGGGAACGACAAACGGGGCCATAAAGACTCATTAATTTAAACAAGTGTTCATTTGCATAGAGGTGACTTTATCAGTATCATGGATATTACATTCACTATTTATGATTAATAAGTCTAAACTTCCACCAAAATATTTGCCAAGCGTAATAAATCATTTATCTCGGATTTGCTCATCAACATTTGATTTTGTTCATAACTGATTATGTTAAACTCAATGGCACCGATGTTCTGTTAAATCTGATTGGTAAGTCTAAAATAACTGTGCATTCTAGTGACTATTGCACCTTCACATTAGACTTATGCTATTATTTTCCTTCTTTTGGGCTGACTAGTTTCAGGTAGGTGTTATTATTTAATGGAGACACTAGACAAATCCATCTACCCATCCATCCCAACACCATATCAGATCTTGGTTTGTTAGCACAGTTCTTGGTGCACAGTATTCCCCAACCTCCTCTATGTGATTATAATGCTATTTATACATTTAACACGGTCCACAAACTTTTTTCAACCTAAACTTTTGGTAATAAGCTGTCGATTGTCAGTGAAGTCTGGCTGTTTCTCAAGGTTATTCAGATGTTGCTGTAAAAGTGAACAAACAGCTAAAATCAGTGTGACAAATGCTTATGAGATATAACTATGGTGGTGCAGAACATACTTATTAGCCATATAGCAAAGAATTTTCTATAATTTTTTGTTTATTACGTTTGACTGACATGGATGACTGTTATAAAGAAGCTATTAATACTGGCTTCACTGATAAATCAAAGATGAGGCCTTTGAAAAGGATTGAGCTCTAGCCATTGTCTCTGGACATGTAACTGAGAACTCATCATCCAGCAATAACACACTATTGTTTTGTGTGCTAAGTGTCATTTTCAAGCCTAAAACCTTCGCTTGTATTTATTCAGATAGGACATAAAGGTTGCATATTTTGAAAAGTGTCTTTTTAATGTCGATGCATTCAAAATAGTCCTCAGTGGAGACATGTGGCCATGTTTAATGGGATTACTCCTTCATAAATATGCATGAATCATTTAGTAAGTAGGACATGGTAGATTTTTCCATTCTCATGGTTTCTAAAATAACATAGGAAGGAACTAGATGTATCAGACACTATGAAATGTTAGTAATGCAGCAGCCAAAACACTTATTACAGTACAACTTATAAAGTCTTACTTAAACATGTGCTCCATGTTCTCATTTCATGAGCAAGCAAAACTGCAAAAAACAAAAGAAGCAAAATATTTGTTTAAACTGATGGCTTGTGCAGAGTTTTGAACTGCCGTGCAGGATTGAGTGTTCTAGTGAGGTTAAGGCCACTTGTGTCAACAGAGAATTGGTGCTGGATCCAGACATGCTTTTTGGCGTGTTTGTCAGTACAGTCGGGGAGTTGAAAGGGAGATTACCTCTCCTAAAGCCATCTGGATCTGAAAACCCACCATGTGATGCTGCAATTTTGAAGATGATAGTTAGAGATGATGTGCAGCCTATTAGAGTACAATCTGTCCTCGGGGTAGTTTTTAAAGCATATTAATTATAAGGCAATCAAAAGAAACCTGTTTCTCTTTTTTTTGTCAATAACCTTAGCAATTGCTGCCAAGTTCTTCTTTACCTTTATAAATAATAAGTCCCTGTTTATCAGAGAAGCATTAAATGTGGTGTGTGGACCTCTGTTATTAGCCGTTAATCATGCCCCATGCTACATCCATTGCAACCAAGTCCAGGGAAAAAAAGTTCATTAGAATATTCATTAGTTAGAAACTGCAACCAAATTGCAATCCAAAATATTGTTTTTGATTATCGCAATTTCTCCCCTTAAGCAGCTTTAGTGTGGTAACCATAGCTGCACCAGTTGAATTTCATTGAAGTAGAGACAAAGATAAAAGTTAAGAAAACTTGAAAAGTAGATTTTGCATTTTACATTTTTAAACTTTTAAGACTCATGTCACTACACTGGATAGATGGCAGCTCAAAAAAACGAATAAAATCTGCATTTTACCATCAGGCTTTCATTCTAGCTGTGATTCCTGTGTGTCAAAAGCATTTTCTATTGTAGTCATACTGTGAAAGTCGTGAAATTTAGGCTACGGCTGTCAAATGGAGAAAAAATTGTGTTGTTCACATGTTACATATAATAGTTTGGACACACTGCCTCGATCAACCGTCTTTAGATACTGAAAAACTTTTTTATAAATCCTCACAATGTAAGCACACAGAAGGGTCTGGATCACAGATGGTCTCAGGATCAATAGTTGAGCTCTTCATATTTTGCTGCTTCATTGCCTGCCATAAGGTGGCATGCCTTTTTACCCATTTCACTAATCTTTTGCAGAGGGAGCCCACTCGCTGTGACTCTTGTGTTCAGTGTCTTTATCTGCTCGGTCACACTCGGGTCAAAAGTTCTGTGCTTATGAAGTTAAATAGTCTCAATAATACTGGAATAAAAATATCACAAATTATAAAGTGCAGCAAACCTTTGCACTTTCAGGGCTTGTAACTTTGAAAATAGTCTTAGTATTAAGTTAAAAATTACTGTTGGTGTATAAACAACAAAATCAGCTTATTCTGAGGGCGTCGGGTGGGAGGTAGTAATTGATTTTTCATGGAATTGTTTGAAAACACAGATTTAACCTGAATACATGATGAAGAAATTATTAATGTGTGCAAAAGATAATAACTTAAGCGATAACTTTTTAAAAACACACACAACCGAACAAACAACTGCAGCATCACTGCAGTTGAAACAAATCTCCGTAAATTTTACAGGGATTACTTAAAAGCTGGTGTGGCTTGATTCTGAACGCACCCTGAGGCTGAGGTATTACCAGCAGTTTTTCCTGTAAATGGTTAAGAATTTTAAAAGCTTCATTCGGTGAAATCCCAATGTGTTACTCAGCGGGGCGTTCTTGTAAACAAACAAAATTATGTTTATGTTCAGTGTTTTTTAGTGACTTTTTTTAGCTTGCCTTTGCAGTCACACATCTCTTACTGCCGTGGTCTGTGGAGTTTGTTTGCGCCCTTAGTTTAAAGCTTTTTCAGGTTCAGCTGTCATTTTGGTTTTGCTTTACTTTTGTAATTATAAGTAACACTCTTGTGGTTAAAGGATTATGTTATTGTGTGTCTTTGTGCTGCAGACTTAGTCAACATTCTTGTTCCTAGTTTATGTTTAATTCCACAAAGTTTTCTATTTGCTTTTAATGATCATCTCGGGGTTTTGAGTTCCTGTTTTATCATCATCTTCCTCCTTATTTGCCATTTTCAGATTAGTTTAATTTTACTGTTTGCTCTCAATTTAGTCCTCATGGATCCATGATCTTTAGTTTTGCTACGTTTAGATCTGAAGATTTTTTAGTGTTTAGTTTAGTGTTTAATATCAACTTCCTTGTGTTTTGGGTTGATTCCCCATCCAAATATTCCTTGGTATCAAATTTCTGTGTTGGTTGGTGTCTTGGTTCTGTGTTTAGTTAGTTACTTCTGGTTTTACTTGGTTAGCTTGTGTCTATTGCATCTCTGTCTCTTTGTCATTGTCTTGAATACTCCGATATCCAGCCTTGATCCATTTACCTCTGATTTGCTTTATTGCCTTATGTGTATAAATAGTCCTGTGTTCCTCATAGCCTTTGTTAGATTATCTGCCACTGCTCAGGGTAAGTTTCTTAGTTGGATTCTTGTATTAGGCATCTTAGGTTATCTTCATGTTTATTATGTTTATTATATTTAGCACTTAATTCTATCTTGTTTTTGTTTTTTTGGGTGTTGTTTTAATTCACATAAACGTTTGCCTGCCTGCTGTTTAGCCTTAAATGACAACTTTATCATGTTAGGCTTTGGGGAGCTCAAATTTTTCCATTATGAGACCTGACACTTGGAATAGACATGTGGTCATGGGCATGAGCAGATTATGCGAAGACAGCTTAGACACCAAAGCTGTGGGAATAATTCAGTGGCAGCAGAGTTAAGATTTGTTATGTCAGAGTACCATTTCCATCTTTAGGAGCATCCACTGTCACTCACAGGCACATGTATCACTGACATATGTCTCTGTGAGATGGTGGTAGTGTGAAGGACAGTGTTCACAAGGAGATGGAGTGGTGGAAGTGGGACAGTGTAATTTGGAGAATACCAATGTGTGTGTGTGTCTGTGTGAGACAGAGAGAGAGAGGGAGAAAGAGAGAGAGCGATATAGTACAACCCTACATGTTAGGGGTAAACTATGGTTTGTGGTATGTGACATTATGATGGCGTGTGGGAGGGAAAGTGAGATTTTTGGCTGGAAAACTTTAATGCGTGAACATGCATGTGTGCGGATCATCACGTACACATGCACACATAAAAACACACTACCCTCTGACCCAATCTGCTCCCAGTGAGTAACTCTTTGCAGTTCCCAGGCTGTACTTTACACCCCCCTATCTGTAAAAGTTCAAATGGATCATATGTGAAAATCTTCACATCTTTTTGGTCTAAAAATCATTGGTGTGAATTAGCGAATGAATATTTCATGGAAGCAGGGGAAAAAGTACATACACAGAGCATCACAAGATGAGATGTTTAAGTCCTCATGAAAAAAAAATATGGAACATCGTACAGTGCCACTAACTTCTGACAACCAGGACAAAAAAGCTTCGCATTACACTACATCACTAAGGTCAAAACATCTGCTTATTTATCAGCTGATTAGTCATCCTTAGCAGCAACCTCATCATCAGAGGTGGATTTAATCAGACCGTCAGCTTTTGCAACATGTAGGTGTGAGACAGAGTCAAAAAGATCTTTGACATTTGAATAACAAAAACCCTCCCTCTCAGCTACCCTCTAGTTCCACATCACAGTGACATTATTTACATAATCTACGTGACAGTATTCACAGACAGATTTGAAGCAATGATGCATCTTGCTCTGACACAACAAACAAGAAAACAACAAAAAAGAGGAATTATTTGGGACTTGAAATGTCACCTACAAGCTGGAAGACTTGTTAAATCTGTGTCATTAGCGCAGCTTTCTCTTCATGAGTTGTTATTAGTGCCACAATGTTGTGGCTACTACTACTACTTCTACTGCTCTTTTATCTTAACCTAGACTGACCAGACCACTGACCATTTCTATTTGCTGATGTTTTCTTAAAGTGCAGTGTATTTGAAACTTTAAGGCCGCCTTCTAATCTGCCATTCCAGCACGTTCAATTAATGACTTGTTAAATCTGACATGCAGTTTAATATTTAGTTTCAAGAGGGTTCATTTTTGTGTGCCTCTTTTTCATCTCATTCCTGCCATGCATTTATTCATCAATAAAGCTACAGTCACATTAATTCAACATCTAGCTAACAGCTTCTTTGTTTTTTCGTCTAACACTTCAAATGGCTAAACAAAAAAAACAAACAAAAAAAATGGCACACTGTATTTTGTGTTGTATATATGTTTATATATCTAGCTAAATATACAGTTGCTGTATTTTCTGCAGAAAAAATAAAATGTTCCTGTTTGATAACTTCCTCTCCCTCTCAGAGATGGAGAAAGAAAGGAAGACAGATTATGTGGAAAGGTAAGAACTGTTCAGTAAGTGGTATATCCCCATTCATGTTAGACCCTTTTTCATATTAGACAGCAGATGTGTTGCAGAACTTATTTAAAAAATTTTCTATGGAGAAAATTACAAAATTAATCACAAATAAACAAATAAATGAATAATTACTGGTTAGTTTAGTAGAGTTTAGTGCAGGCTAACCTGGGTTGTTTGCAGTATTTGCAGGCTGTGTTGTTTGTAGTTGGGTTAAGTCAAAGGCAGAATTCAGCTGTTTGTTAAAATGGCAAATGGTGTGCACTGCACTCTTACTCTGCACTCAAAGCACTTTTAAATTTAGGTTAATCATGCTACTTATTTTTATTAGCCAAATTGTTCCCCCACAGTGGCTTCATATTGGTTAGGTGTTGAAAAGCTGTTGTTATGGCTCATATGACATCTGCTTCTGCCTTATTGAATTCATTTGTGTCCAGCAGCAGCAGCACCACAGGTCACCTGATCGCAGCCAATTGTCAAAGGAAAATCTACTGGAGCTCCCAGTACAAATTATTATGTGACTCATTTCTAAGTGATTCTTTTCCCAGCGCTGCACGGCTTGACCAGATCTTTAAAGGGTTCCCCCACCTGCCAAATTCCACTTCAACCCCTGCAGAGAACCTAGGCATGAGCCATCAGCAGGACAAAAATAACAACTGGTGGCACAAAGACAGGCATCACTTTTTATTCAGCACACTGCACCACAACTGGTGGGAATAAATCTGTTTGTTACAACTAAATGTTCCATGTCCAGTGAAATCTATCATATGTTGTTGGCAGGCTTTAAAAAGGAATATAAATAATGGATTACATGTACATTATAGAAAAAACATGATAAAAACACAACACAATAGTTTTTCCTCTGTCCAGCAGGGCAAAGGTATTTGATGAAACGTAGACATTTTGTCCAGGTTTGACGGAAGCACTCCAAAGGGACGTACATAGAAAAAGTTTCTTAAAACTAAAACAGAACTTTAAAAAATGTAAACCAAACTGTGCTATTAGTATTAGGTTTTGGATCCACCGTGCAACACCATCTGGAATCCACTGCTCCAAAGATTCATCAACTCACAGCTACGTTCAAGAACAAGGGGTTTTCAGTAGTTCATAAAGAATAAGTGTATGAGTTGCATAGGGAGCTGAGACAGGACAGATCACTGAGGTGCAAGGAGCAAACTGTGAGGAAGGTGGACAGGGTAAAGTTAGAAAACCATGACAAGTTAAACCAAGCAAGCACAACACCCACAAAAAAAAAACAGACCGACTAACTAAGAAAGTGCAAGAACTTTCATAAGGCACACTTTACCTGAAAGAGTTTCTAACAGAAAGAAAGAAACCTCCCTGTTTTTAGTGATAATGTTAAATCTCATAAATATCAATGATTCATCATGAAAAGAAACTAAACAGATTTAGTCAGGGAGCAAACAAAAACAAAGAATCCCAACTTAGCAAACCATATGACAGATATGAATGAAGTCCAAAACAAACCACACTATAAATCAATATACTTACTGTATTTAGAACATTTACATCTGGGTTTCATCTGCCTCCTACTCTAACCTGTGATTAAATCTCCTTAATAAGATTAATAAAAATGATACACAGCATCACAACCTCTGTGAGTGGAGAATGTGCTTTTGATTAGATACTTTGATATGTTTTGGTGTCTTTTGGGTCATGCATAACGATCATGATGAGGCAAAAAAATTATATGAAAACACTGTTATATTGTTTAAATCACACCAGCAATTCCTGTGATATGCAGATTACTATTAATGGAAATCACACTGTGTTCTGAACGTGAAGAGGCCTTGAAAAAAACCCCATTTTACTTCTAGTTTCAGAAGTTATTTTAAAATTATGGCTTATTTTAAAAGCAAAAGGTAATTATAGTCAGTGCTGTAAAAAAAAATAGAGAAGAAATAGTTGTGGGTGTAAAGTTGTGTTTCTGTCCTTTGTATTAGCATCTAAATTCAGTTATAGCTCCTCCAGTTTTAGCTGTTTTTTACATTCAAAGGTATTAACAGGAAAATGTTTTACACTGTGAGAGTGTGAGGTGTTAGAATGCAATAGACAAAACTTTGTTATGAGCACTATTTATGTGGATTGTGATATAGTAATATGACTCACCAATCATCGTGAGAAAATGTCATAAAATCCTGCACGGCCACATTACTTTTTAATGAAAACAGTTTAAAATTGTGTTGTTCGTTTTTGTTGTTTTGTTTTTTTGAGCTTCTCAAAAAATTCTTATTGTTTCTGTTACTATGGGGAAGCTTATTTGAGGCTTTACCACAAAGCCAAGTTTCCTCCCTATACTATTATATTAAATCTATATCATTCCACTTAAAAATACACAGCTCTTGACTGCTAGCAGGGCATAAAATGCTCTTGTTTTGCATGACTTTCTGTTGATTACATATTTTCACACATGTTAAAACATGACAGAGAAAGACAGAGTAAATAGGTGGGCTTCATATGGTGTCAGAAATGCAGGGACACTTTAATACAGAGATAATTAATGGCTGCTTTCATTACAGTAACTGTCAACATTGTCAAACTTTAAACTACAATCATAACATTTTATACTACAATTAGGCTTTGCCCATACTTTCATTATCTGTCACACCAACCTCCTATATGGGTTACTGCACATAAGAAAAGACCTACTAAAGCTGCTTAAATCTCTTAAACCAGGATTTTTATTTATTTATTTATTTTTTTACGATTATACAGTCAATAAAGTTGTGATAAAGGAGGAATATCTATATTCAGCACTGTCACTGTGAAAGTCACCAGTAATTTGTTTGACTTCCTTTCAAGGAGTCAAGATTTTTTTAAGTAGCGTTTGGCCGTAGTTCTCCTATGGACTAATCTGCTTTTTTACTTATTTTCACTTCAGTCCTTGTAAGTTTTAAGAGATCACTTTCTCTGAACCACTGAACCGAAGATAGCACATAACTGAAAGGATGAACCAGTGTTGTGTCTACACCTAACAGGTGGCTGAGGTATGATAATTACATAAGAACTGGACTGACAGTGGTAGCAGGTATTATGAAGTGGTGAATGAAAGTTTAAAATTTTTGGTTCAGATCTTTGTATGAATGAAGCTGCAGTCATGTGTAAAACACAGTGGAGTCTCTGCCATGGTTTCGGGCAACATTTCAGCCGGTGATGTAAGGGGATCTTGTCAAAATTGATGGAATTATGAACACAGAAAAGTACTGTCAGATTTTGATCCAACATGCAATACCATCTGGAAATGCAGCCCTAAACCAGACAGAGCCTCAACTGTGTTACTGACAGCAGCTTCATTTCATGACAACGATCCCAAACACACTGCCAGTGTAGTTGCTGCACAGATTTCCTGTTTTACTAGTAAAATATAAAGAAATGAGAGGTGGCTTAAGACTTTTCCACACCACTATAATACCATATTTGTTCACTTTAATAGCTGCATTTATGCCTTTAAGAAGTCTCACAGTTTTTATTTCAGTTCATTTCAGGATCAATAATATCCGGCTGCAGGCCGCAGAACTTTGTGGTGGGAGTTTTCAGCTCTGCCATGCTACTACATTCACCATCACTCCAGGCTGGAGTAAATTTATCCCAGAACAACACACACAGACACACTTCTGTGAGCGGATACCAGCAGGGCAACTTTCTCAGTGTCACACTGTGTTGTGACAACAGCCACACCAGCGGGTCAGCCGCACCATCAGGTCAGCTCATTTTCGCACTTTCTTGCACTTTCATTGACTTAAACTTATTATGTATCATGCTTTGGTAATGGAGTGACACATCACCAAAAATGTCCAGCTTCATAGAAGAAAGAAATTACACATTACTTTATCAGTGTAATAATTAGGCGTTTGGCTAGCTGGACAGAAATAGAGGTGTAAGTCTTACTGACGTCAGTTGCACACAGTTTTCTACTCGTGAACACTCACAGAAACAGAATGAGTGTTTTGTTCTGGAAAAAGGGGAGCAGCAGAGAAAACATGTACAGTATCCAACTATCAAGAGCTTGTACTCAGACCTGAGTCATCCTCAGATGCTTTCATGAAACAGGTATTTATTGCAGCCCTTGCCCCACTACCACCACCACTTCCCCTCATTACTCAGAAATAATGTTAAGGCTTTAAGCTATAAATACATAAAGAAATATGGTGTCATTCATTCACCCTCCCCTCCTACATGTCATCCTGTTCATACTGTACTGTTGCTATTCATAGCTAAAACACCTTTTTGTGAACTTAAGTGAACTCTTTTGTAAACCTTTCCCCCATTTAGCAACCCTGAAAAGTGGCTTGGAAAGTGCAACAATGTCTACACACACACACACGCACACACACATGCACACACACACACACCCCTACCTTGTTGAGATCCATTAGGACACTTAAATATGCCACTTCTGAAAATAGTTCAGAGCAGAGATACACGGGAGTGGCCATGCAGGTAGATGTATGCGAGTAAAAGTGTAGGACTGAGGGGACTGAAAACACATGTGAGCCAACTTCAGTTGTTTTGAGTTCTGCTCTGGCTTTTTGTCTTATTTCAATATTCATACAGGCATAAATCTGTAAAGTGTCTAACAGAATTAAATCAGCAGAGTTCTAGCTTTTCTTATTCCCTAGCATGAATGGAAACTGGAATATTTGCACTCTGAAATGTTAAATGTAAACGCCACATTATAATGATTTTTCATGTGCATCTATAGATACAGTATATGGACACCTCTTTATCTTCTGGTGTTTTCGGTCCTATTGGCACATGTGTATAAAATCAACCACCTAGCCATGCAATCTGCCTTTACAAACATTTCACTCGCTGGGCCCACTTCATCATTTTTGGTTTGACAGCGTTTTAGTAGATAATGGTGAATGGCTTGGACTTGAATTGAGCTGTGGTTTGGGGAAGGCCTTGAAAGGAACTGGCGGCGGCTCCCGGGCCTGGCACATCCCGATGTACTAAACAGAAGTGAAGAAGTTTAAGAATTGAAAAGGGAAGGTAGGGTGGGGCACATAAATGAGAACGAATAGAAAATTTTCTTTCCTCCCTGATATTTTCCAATCTGTGATTACACAGTGGAGGCATTTTGGGAACCATAGCAACGGCCACGTGAAGTTACAGAGCGGGGTCACCGAGTACTAAAGCATGTAGTGCATAAAATTTTACTAACACTCTGCTGACTACATTAGCTTGAGCTGTTCCAGACCTCCGCTGCAATTAGCATTTACAGAGAAACTGCACACCAAGAGCTCTATGGTATGGGTTTCCATGGGTAGGTAGCTCCTGCAAGTATAACGTGTAGGTGTCCCAGTGCTTTTGATAGTCTATATTTTTAAGCCCATAATGTTTTTGTTTTTTTAAATGGACACTTTGATTGAATATAGTGCTGAATGCCCACTACTTTAACATTTTTCACACACTGTGCTCCACTACGTTGAAATGTGCACTTAGCAATCCTCCATCAAAACAAGAGACCATTTAGACGTGTAATCACAACAGTTAACCTAAAATGCATGTCTGTGTGAGGCACCTGGAACACCTAGAGAAAATCCATACAGGCAGAGGGAGAATGCATCATGTCTTTTGCTCACCCTAAAGACTAACATTACTCTTTAGTGAGGTGGTTGTGGATTAGGAGGTAGGTGGTTCAATCCCTGGCTACACCAGTCTGCATGCCACACCAAGATACTGAACCCTAATTTGCTCACAGAAGAGTAAATGTGTGTGAATGTTAGATAGGAAGGATTTAAGCGTAGACAAAAGTGTTTGGATGAGTGTGTGTGTAAAGGTGAACGAGGCATGTTGTACAGAGCACTTTGAGTCCTCTAGTAGAGTAGAAAAGCAGTACATAAGAACTATTCCATTTACCAGTGGGCCCCTTTAGGAGAAACTTGGTCAAATCCAGATGGACTGGAAAAACTGCACTATGCTAATACATTAGATGAAAATACATGTAAGTAGTTACAAATACCTATAAAAGAGAGGCGTCCCCAGTTTAACTTCAAGGGCCCATTCTTCAGGATACACCTGTAAAAGTTTTATAAATACATCTTTGAAATATGAATTGCTGTGTTGACAAAAGTCTAGATAGTCCAGACAGATAGATCACATATTAAAGTGGCCAAAGGTAAAGTCTTTCTGGCATTTTTTGCTACAGTAGGTCTCCAGAGCCACATTTGGCTACAATGACGCACACACGCAGAGGCAGAAACATAAAACACCAGGCATACTGTTGCAGCTATTAATCACCTGCTGCACAGGATTGCATCAAAATAACCTTACTTGAAACACACAGTGTGATATTGTATTGCATAAATAGGTCTTCTACTTGGTTTTAAATTGTTTTATTGATAAACATTTTAAATATTTTTTGGATTAACACATCCTACACCCAAGTGTTTGTTTGCATGTCCCACCTCACACCTGCTCAGGTTTCCTGGTTTGTTAAATGTAGATTAATTGCAATTTGCAAAAAATTAGATTATGCTTAAAGATGAGGTGCACTGACACATATCTATGCAAATTTGTAGCACATAAGGACACATAGGGTAAATTATTATTTTTCTCTCTTTTTAGCTGAATGCAGTACATGCTGATAGCCTGAATATTAGCTTTCCAGTCACTCTGGCCAGAGGGACGATGTTCTCTCAGGTAGCAAATATACAGATGTCAATCGAGTGAGCATCAGAGAGACAGAGGTTGCAGAAGAAAACCAACTGACCCCCAGGCTAAGAGGCAAACCATTATGTCAGAGTGAAAGAGAGAAATGGACAAGCAGAAAGAAACAGCTTTCAGCAGTGGGCCGAAACACAACAGCCTCACATTATTGCTGACGTTAACCTGGCTGTGAGACAACAGCCAGAAGAAAAAAGAGAGAGGTACAGGGAGGAGATACAGCGAGCGAGCGAGCGAGCGAGAAGCGAGAGCGAGCGGAAGTGGTGGGTGAGGCTGAGGCAGACAGTACGTTGAATTTTTACAAGACTGATAGAAAAGCACTGATAAGAGAGATGGAGATCTGCTGCAGGGGAGGAAGGAGAGACATGCGAAGAGAGAAAAGTATGTAGTGAGTGTTGATGAGAAATTGGTCTCGGGGGATCAAAACAAAGAGCTAATCAAGGACAAGAGAGCAGCACGCTGGTAAAGAGCCCATTCTCAATAACAGGTGCATTATGCACTGGCATCAATTGAATAAAGAAGAGACTGAGCGGGCATGTAATGTTTTGCAGGCATCAAAGTTGAAGTCTGTAACCAAAACCCAGAGGGAAATGAAAAAATTATCATTTATGGTGTTGATGTTTTCAAATTACACAATTTGTGGCTTGAAGGAATTTTATGATAGGATCAATTTGTAGAGATCACATTGTTTTTCTACCTGCTAGAGTCGAAACAATAAATATTACGTCAGACAGCAGAACAGTCTAGTAGTCTGATGATATGACTTGTAAAAAAAGGAGAGAGATTATTTAATCTCTATGGTGCATTTTAGTGCCTTTGTGTTTTTATATTGTGAACCACTGCACTCACCATCCTTAACAGACCTAATGTATGATACCTGATACCTCTCTATATTAAATTAGCAGTTTCAGCTTTTCTTTAAAGCTTTAGATTAAATTAGAAAGAGCTTGCAAGAAGAAAAGGCTAAATGAAGCCCACTACAACAACTTGGCACAGCCAGCTACATTGTTGCAGAGTCAGAATTACTCGAACACTTGTTAGCATCATTCCAACAAACATGAAAACATGTGATTGGCTGATGATCCACCACATCATCAGCATGCTAAAAAAAGTTGAGGTCAGCTCATCTTTGACTTGTTGTTCATCACACCCGTCATTCAGCAACAAGTGTCAGACTTCAAGTCACCACTTTCTACTGACACTGGCTTTTATTCATTTGACTTTCCACCTTTGTTCTGAAGAAACCATTAGAGAAATGATTCTCTAAATACCTCTTAACCTTTCAAACAAACTTTACCATCTCAGTCAAATGGTGGAGATAGTGAAGTTAGTTTTATAACGCAGCCATTGATGTCTCGTTTCTTATTAGTGGTGTAACTATTCTCCAAAGGGTTTGAGCGTTGCCTTTAATAGGCTCCAGATTCAGTTCAAGCCTTGTTTTTCTTTAGAGGGGACGACTGTCATTAGAAGTTCTTTATAAGACAGGCCTAAACAGGTGATCATGATTAGATTGTGAATAAATATTAACCTTTATTATTCTGCTATATTTTCTTTCAACTCATTATCTGAAAAATCTTTAAAAATTTCAGCTCTCACTGATGTTGCATCTGGCTATCGCACCTTACATCCTCTTTATTGAAATAAACATGAAGCTAGACTCTTTCCATTGCCTGGCTTAGTGATAAGTGAAGTGAAGGGATGTTAAGTAAGAGCAATGATTCAGGTCTTGCGCCCCAGAAACTCCTTCACCATTCTCTCTTCCGTCTCCCTCCCATCCTCTTCTCCTCACACCCTGTCTGTACCCATCACTCTCTCTCTCAGCTGATTAGGTTTCCATGGGGACAGAAATCATTCTGTAGGCAGGTGGTGAATGCTCAAGGACTTGTATTAGTAATGGATTTTCCACTTCCGACAGGTTAATAATTTCTTACAGGAAATAAAAAATAAAAAAAAGAGAGAGAAATTCAAGGAATGTTCCAGCTGAAGGCAGTAGGAGTTGTCAACTACATATTTAATATGTGCTCTGGCTGTATGACATTGCCTTCTGTTAATGCTAATAATTTAAATGTGCACCCCTGTCTCTGCGTTCTCCATGGTATATGTGATGTACTGTTCATTATGCAAAGCAAGTCAATTAAAGGAGCAGCTTACCAGAAACCAAGACAGATGCACACATTATTATTTTGAGGTTTGTAAGCCTTCATCCCCTGATTTTCTGCTTTTTTCTTCCTTTTTTTTGACACAGCTTTGACTCTGAATACTTTTGTGTTACTTTAGCAAAAAAAACACTTTTACTCTTCCAATTCAAAGGTTTTATGTATTACATGTTAAAAATCTGTTTTTAAAAACATTTAAAATCATTGAAATTTAAACTCAAATAACCAATGATATGAATGCAAAATACAGAAGCAGTGTGTAAAAAACTGTACACTCCAATAATCATTGGAGTGTACAGTTTGTGTACAGTTGTAATGCACAGTACTATGTTTGGGGGGAAAAAACAACGATGGTACTCTGCATTATGGATAAACATTTCCCTTTTGGTCAATGGACATGTTCTGGAAGTCTTGTGGTTCGTTCAGATGCACCCATGTAAACTGAAGGCAAGCTGCTAAGATCTTTTCAGAGAAAACAGGCCTTCTTTGGCCAACCCTTCCAAACAAGCCATACTGGTTCAGACTTTCAGCATGCTAAGGCCAGTTGAATCCAAGATGTAGCTCTTGATTTTTGTTTTTTGAGCATTTAACACTCTGACCTTAAAATGAACTTGCTGGGATATCCATCTTGTGCAGATAGACTGTCATGAATATTTTCACTTGTGAATATTCTTACTGTAGAGTGATGGACTTAGAATTTTTTGGAAATCAGCTTTTAACCATTCTGAGACTGATGGGCAGTAACGGCTATTTTTTATTTATTTTTTTATAATCATTGCTGATGTCATCCCTCCTTGGCATTGTGTTGATTACTTGATCACTTGCTGATGACCAATTAATCGAGTGCATTTTATTAGCAGCCCTTGGCTGCTACTAACCCTCTTAATTCCCATGGCTGTAGTAAAGGTGTATAATATTTTTTTATTCAAATTTCTATTGTTCAATATCTCATATCTCATTCTTGCTGTGTAATAAAAGTGAAGTGAAGTGAGGCATTTTCTGAGATGGAAAAAACAAACTCAGGGAACTAAAAAACACGAAATCGAAAGCAAAAATTAGACACAAAATTAGGAGTCTGTGCAAAGACTTGGCAATAAACCAGAAGTAAATTGAACCAAAGCTGTACCACTGTTCTTTCAGCACTCTGACTGCTAGCAGTTTTGAAAGGAATGTAAAGAAAATGTTCAATATCTAATGCCAAAATCCAATACCTGCTGTGAGAAAGTATTGGCCTTTCCTGACAAGCTACCATGCTTTTTTGTGTCTCTCTGGTCCACTGAGCTACAATAGAATATTTGCACTCGACGTGTTCTGTGTGAAAGGGGCACTGCAGTGCTGCTGTCAATGTCAGATTCCTTAAAAATATCAGAAAGCTGCATTCAAACAGTGTTATGTGACAATCTATACAACTGCAAACAACATCAAGTTGTTGAAATTGAAAGTTACTATTAATATACTTACATTATGGTGGTAACACAATAACAGAAGATGGAATAATAACTATTCTGCAGCAAACTGTCAGACTACAGTCAAACAAATGCACAATGAGACATTTTAACTGTAACATATTTTCTTAAAAGTACCTTTCCTAACAGATTTTGCAGCCCTGTTGTCATGAATGTGGATTTAAAGTAAGCAACTTAAGGGATCCATGAAAGAAAAAGTAAGCAAATTGAAATAAAAGGATGTACTGAGGAGCAGATTACATGGCAGCTCTGCAGAATCTGACACCAATCATCTTTCTCCATCTGCCTCTTATGCTCACATAAAGATGAAGATGCATTACTTCTGGTGTTATCATTGCTCAAGAATTTAGCTTCCTCTGGGAAAAAAAGGAGAAAAAAAGCAGGATGCACTCATCTGGCTATTGGGCCTCCTCTTCTGAACAATTACAATAGTCCTGACCCATCTGTACTGTAGCAGTGATCCAGGAGCAAAGTGAAGTCCCAGTGACTCATATTTGCAGCTGCTTCTTCTCTTCTAAATATGCACCAGCAAATTGCATGTTGGTCATGATTTGACTCTCAAAGCATCATAAAAACTTGTCCACTAAATACATGCAATAGTAGGTGGGTTTAGTCCAAATCCGAAGCTTTGATCATATTCCCAGGAAGGAAAAAAAAAGTTTTTACAACCTCTATAAAAGGAAACCACAGCGTGTCTTTTTTTTTTTTTATAATAAAAACTCTATTTTTGGATGAGATAGATGGATATGCATGGGGACAGTTATTAACCTTTAGTTCAGGTAATGTCAAGGCTACAACATAGCAAAAATAGAGTTCATTTAGCAACCCCAGTTCTAAGAGAGGGTTTTCAAATTTAAGACATTCAATTATTTCTCATGTTTGAAGAAAATAGTCTGTTTATATCTTAGCATACTTTACTTTGAAAAACACATTGATTGAGCCACTTATAGAAGCGCTAACCTGACTGTATTTGTTTTCATTTAGCATCAAACAATTTCAGGCTAGATAAATGCAACATAATTGATTGTGCACGGAAAATTGAAATACAAAGTGGTGGCCATAATTTGAGAGCTATTTTTTGCTTGACCGGCCATTTCAGTACAAACCTGGAAAAACAAGGAGGCAGGGAGTATTTGCAACAGTTTATGGTTGCAACAAATAGACTTTAAACAGCATGTTGTGAAGTCAAATCACCTGTGTGATTTTATTTTTTGTGTGTTTCTTTATGTAATATGTGAGAGACCGTACATTTCTATTAGTGTGTTTTGTTTCTGCTCTACTTATATGCTTATACTCAGCTTGAGTATGCATTACAATTAAGAAAACAAACCAAATGTGTCTTAAAGGAGCAATATGGTTAACAACTGCAGTTTTAAGAGCTTAAGTTAGAAATGCTTTTTAAAGCAAAATTAAATGGTGCTGGGGCACTTGGGGGCATTTGTTGTACTTACAATAATAAGCTGTAAGTACAACGTGATTAACACAGATTAATTATCTTATAAACAGAATGGCATTCATCTGGAGGAATGGTTCTGGCCACTTGATGATTCAAGCTGAAAATACGCTGTCCATATTCAAGCTGAAAATGCGCTGTCCATTTAGCTCAGTTTCAGGACTTTGCAGTGAAATGCTTACATCAGTTACCTCAGCCAGGATGGGTACCTTTACCTGTCAGTTGTTTGGTGCTTTGGAAGAGGCTATAGATAATGCAGAAGCAGCTTCCTGGTCTGCAAGAAAGCAAGGTTTATGAAGTGTTGAGACTCAACAAGCAAATTTCACAGTTTAGAATCATCACATGAACAGAAAAATGAAGAAAAAAAAAAAACACTCAGTACAGCTGACAGAAACTGCGCAGTCAGAGGAACATATTCTGTGTAATTGAAATAATCAATTCCCTTGATTTTTTAAATGTGTGCTACTTCATGAAAACAACACATTCACCATTAAAACCTCCTGATGTTTAGCATCTAGCACGAATGGTGTAATCCATCGTTAAAAAATGTAAAAAATGCAAAACCATGAAGCAATATTTTTCTATTAAACTTTATCTGACTCTCCGATTATTGTGGTACAATCTTGGCCTACGCTTCTTTACAACATTGCTTCAGTTTATTGAAGTTTGTGGACATTTGTTTATGCAAAGCTCTTGTCATGTAACACAAAGCATTTCAGTTAGGTTGAGGTCTGGACTTGACAGTTGGTATGAGGTGTTTGTGCTGACATGTGTTTGGTATCAAACATGGCACATTTTAAAATGTGTATTTGGTTTCATCTGTCTAATCTGTCCAAAGGACGTTGTTACAGAAGTCTTGTGACATTCACATGAGGCTTTGGTAAATCTACGCCATGCTGCCATGTTCATTTTAGAGAGGATAGTCTTTTTCCTGATAACCCTTCAGAACATGTTGAAGCTCCAGCAACACCTATGATATGAAGAAAAAGTTGATAATTTGGTCAAATGTAAGATCTTTTCACTGAGCATTTCACAATCTGACCTTGGGGTGAATTTGCTGGGAAGGCTGCTCGTCGAAAGATAGTGTTAACGCACACCTGAGTGCTCCAGACCAGCAAACTGCAAAAACTTCTACTTTAATGGAGGTCATCACACTTGCTGGTGATCACTTAATCAAGTGCATTTTATTAGCAGCACCTTTCTGCTACTTACCCTCTTTTATTCCCATGGCTGTAGTAAGAATGTACATAGTTTTTAACATGTCTATCTAAAGGGCTACTGCAGGACCCCTACTGTAACACTGTTCCCCAAAGCTGTGTTAGAGTTTCCAGTGAAAATACAGGTGTCACTATACATTATGAATGGAAAGGAAAGCAGAGAACCAAAATGAAAGCAGAAGGCTTTTTGGTTTTGTTTTCTTTTCCTTTCTAGACACATTGCTTTATTCTCTTTGCATCCATCCGACATGGATTTGTAGTCAAGACAAATCTATGTATACCTACTCCAAACAACAAATGACTCATTTTATCCTCTATTGGCAAAAAACACATAAACAAGCCACAATGTGTTTACACAACACAATTGGATTATGACAATTCCACTCCATTTATTTACTATATTTCATCTGTAAAAATGCAAAACTGAAAAGTAAAACCTAAAAAAATAAAAAAGAATTCATAAAGTAATCAGTTTATTCCTCAACCTCATCAGTTAGCTGCAGGATTTAGCTTTCATGTAACATTTTTAATGAACAGTCATTTTTCTTTCAGTCCACAATGCTCTTTTCTTGGCAAAATGTCTTCTAAGTCTTTTATTCTTTTTATAATGCCATGATGGCACTTTGTCTGCAGCAGAATAATGACTTCCCATCAATATATGCCTGTGTAATGTTCTACTGAGTAGCACTGACAAGTAATGCTCAGTCACTACAAAACAGTGCGTTAAACACACTAGACAGTTTAGTCCCTACACTGCCACTATTAATATAAACATTACCAATGCCACCAGCCCACTGGGATATCACTACTTCTTAGTAGGAGAATAAATGTGTAGGGGGAATAAAAAAGAGCAAAAGAAGACAAAAGACAGAAGTCATATTTTTATTTGATTATTGATCCATGACTACAAGTTGTAGAATGAGTAACCGCTGACACACGGTCCACTCCTACCTTTGAGTGTAGGTTGTGGGATGGTCTGAAGCACGAGTTTTCTGGGCTAAAAATGATTCCGACCTGCTGCCCAAACACTGAAAACTGTCACACTCCCCCGCACAAAGACTGGATAGCCTCGTGCACACTCCCCCTCACTGTTTCACCGAGTTAAGACCAGTTTTGTTTATTTGCAGGGATGAAGATCATTGTTAACAATAAAGTGAAGTAAAAATGTTACACTGTGGCAACTATATCAGGTATAATTTTATTTTAATTTTAAAGTGACTTATTTGGTCAATTTCGTCATTTTCATGGAACTAAGCAGACACAAAGACAAAAAGAAAACAACTATATTTTGCAGTCTCACAGCCATGAAATTAAAATCAAGGGCTCCAGCTGAGGCCTTAGTTATTTGTACCTCTTCCAGGGATAACATATGGAGCGTGTCTTATTTACAACCTTGACTTCTGTCCTCATGGCTGTAAGAATGTGTGGTGGAAAGCTATCATAAGACCAGAGGCAGGTGGCCAACACACACTCTACAATTAACCTAAAATAAATGTGGGAGACAAGTAGAACACCTGGAAGAAACCCACACAGTGAAACGGATAACAAGCAAACTCCACACAGGAAGGCCCCAGCTGATCATCATGCAAGAATACAGAATCTTCTTGCTATGGGGAAACAGTGCTAACCATTGCATTTATGTAACACTACTTCAAGACTTTCCGCTCCAGCAGACTCATCCCAACACTGCTAACCCCAGAACTTGCCAAAGTTCATACATTTACAAGCCGAGAGAGACTGCACAAATCTGACGTGAAGGGGACTTGTGCCAAAAAGAGCATCACATATAAACAGCACTTTAGGGCTTTTGAAATATTGGTCTCTGCAGAGATGAATTAGTGATGGAGTTTTTTGGCTACAGTAACAGCAACAGTAGACCCTAATATCATACTCTGAAGCATGATGGTGGTGAATGGGTAATTATTCGGTGGTTGCTTCATTGTACCAGGGACTTCCTGTGACCAATTAAACAATGAATTCCGCAGTATAGGAAAAATGTTTAGCAAAGAGCTTGAAGCTGAACTTGAACCGGAAGAAAGCTTTTGAACAAATTAATAAACATAAGCACAACAGTAAATGTTGTGGGAGGATTTGAAATAGTTGGTATGCAAGAAAAACTCTCAAACTGAAGCAAGTCTACAGTGGTCAAAAATTTCTGCAAGCTGGTGTCAAAGCCTAGTGAAATGCAAAACGCCTACAAGAAACTATTTTTGCTAAGCAGCCAATATGAGTTTTTGAGAATGAGTGTGAATGAGGGTTTTATTTATTGTGTTCACAAAATAATCTGTTTTTGTTCAACTAATTGTTTATTTTCCTTGTGATTCTGTACATTTATGTGCAAGCAACCTTTCATTAAAGGGTCAAGGCAAGACTTTTGTGTGGAATGTCCCTTTTCACATGACTGTAGGGCCACATTTCAGGCCTCTGAGAGTGATGTGACAGGCTAAAAGGTTGCTTTAATCTGTTCTTCACTTGATTCTGCCCTGATTAGTGAGAAGACCTTGATGTGATGAATCATTGTTGGACTGGTGTGACTTGTTGAAAGTGTTGATGTCATCCACAGTGTGCAGAAAGCTATGCGTCATGGGACAAAAGGTTTAAGACAGGAACATCTGGTGCATGAAATGTGCGTATATCTGCATGCACACGTTTTTAATCAATGCATGCAATAATGTCTATAGTCATAAAAGTCATTACTGCTTATTAAAGGTAAAGACAAGATACTTACATATGAACAGAAAACCTTCAATGTATAACAATAGATTAGAGCTTTCATGCTAGATTATATGTGTCTTTAATCGCAGTTTGACAGTCACCACTTTTAGAGATACCCGAGGAAACGTCTGGAATTAATATCAGAAATGCAACTTTATGACTAAACAGCTAAGCTGTCCTTTAGTAACCTGCACTTTTCTCAGGCAACTCACAATACTGGCTCAGAGAGGGCTTCTCCAACCCTCTTCTGCCCCTCTCAGGCTGAACTGGGAGTAGCAACACTTCCGGTTGCCCTCCTCGTTTGTATTCCTCCTGTAGTGCAGTCCTCCTCCCTCTCTCAATCATCCTGTTTTTATTGAAAGGAAATCAGCACACACAGAGTTTTGGCTATATTGTGTGTGTGTGTGGTGGAGCTGGTTAAGATGGAAAGCATATATATGATTTTTTTGAATAAATTTGCAATGAATGCAGATACTAATCTAGCCAAATATATTAAATGTCTATGCACAAGTCAATTCATGCTTTGCAGCGGTCTTGTGGCCAGGGTGCTGTCATATGAAAATGAAAGCTAGGGGAAAAATAATGTTAGGTAACATTCTGTATACATGAAAGTGCTGCTAGGGGATCAGATTGAAATGAAATTGAAAAGCCTTTGAATCGGAAAAAAAAACTGCATACAGCTTCAGTGAATGGATGAAAGAGATACTGATGATCTGCAAAAGGAGCACATGAAGTGTGAGAGGAGATAGAAATAAAACTGAAGAATCCTAATATTCTATATTAAAAGGAAATGCAGGTTAAATAAATACAATAAAGACTAAAGCTCTGATATTATTGATATTATTGAAATATATTAGAATGACAGAATCCTGTTCAAATGAAATCATATTAAAATAGTAAATTAACATATGTACAAGCAATGCATGCAAATATATTCCATGCAACATGTTATAGATTGCTTTACAGTGTGACTCATGCATCTCCAGTTCATATACCTGCAAATGGTCTGAACATTTTTAACCTGAGAGTGTCTGTATAGCAAATACTGCAGTATGTAGCAACATAAATACTTAAAGCACTTCATGTTTTTTGTATTTTTTTTTTATTGAGGAAGGGTTTGTTTTTTTTCTAAGCTGGAGTTTAAAGTCATTCTCATGCTCCCCTATGTGCTGTGGATTCTTCTAGACGCCTCCCTCCTGGCCTCCCTCTCATGCTCAGGCAGACCTCTGCAGAACACACACCAGATCAAGCAAAACACCTCAATGTTATTTTGTTGATTCTGAGACCTGGGAGCAAGATTCAAAAGAAAAAAAGTTTCTCCTGCAGTCACTTCCTGCAGTTCCTCTGGTACAGATTTCTGCTTACGTCTATGTATCCCCAAGTGCAGACCCAGAACCCTTTGCATCATCTCCACCTCCTCAAACGAAAGAATCAACAGCGTCCAGCTTCTTGGTTTTAATAACTCTAAGCCGCACGTGCTTTTGTGCAGCACATGTTGAAGCAATCCACGAGATTGCTTCAGCATGTGAAGTATTCCTCCTCCTCTTTTTCACTTATATTCCCTTTAATAGATAAATCTAATGCCTGATTTGTGGACACTACCGCAGAGGTGACAGTAGTGGGTGGATGGTGTTGCAGTCTCCAGAAAAAAATAGGAGAAAGGGAATTAAAAGTAAACAGGCTGGAAGAAAGATACAACTAGATAAAATGTGTATAAAACAGAGATAAATAAAAACAGTTGCCTTCAGCATTTTTGCTAAAATGAAAAGTAACTAAGCTTATTGGCAAAACTGAAATCCTGGAAGGAAACCCTATTATGAGCATAAACAGAGAAACTACAGCTTTGTCCCTCTGTTGTTGATTACCCCTCTGGCTATAAAACAAATCTATAATCTGAGTAACAGCATATAATTTGTTTTTATAAACACCAACTCTCCAGTCAGCTAGTAAATCTTTACCTCATAAAGTAGGAAGACGTCCTACACATGCCATTTAACAGGAGAACAAATTCAAGCGAAGACGAGGGCTATTTCATCGGAGTGGCTTTTTCTCCTTGTTTTTAACCACAGGGAATGCCTAATCACTTACAAAAACACTCCACAGAAGATGTTCCTGGGGGATAATATGTGACCCTTTAGAGTTATTAACCTAAGATGACTCTAAAGTTTTTTACATCCATTTGTTACATCAGTAAGCTCATTTTTGAGTTTGTGTAAGTTCAGCAATGATTTATGCACTTTATGTTTTCAGATAAAGACCCAGTAGAGAGACACAATCCAGTGATCTGCTTTGCATAAGGACTTGATAGTGTGTTACTCAGAAAAAAAATTAAAAAGTGAATGAATAAATAAATTAGTGACTGGTTCTGTGGAGTAGTGGTCAAAACATTCACAGTACATGCAAAAGACCTATGCTTTGAAACCAGGAGGAGAAACTAACACAGCCTCGCAAGCTAGTGTACTAGTAGTATTGGTGCCAAACCCAGTCTGTCAGGAAGGGCATCTGGTGTAAAACATGTGCCAGACAAACATGCAGGTCCATCTGCAGGCATGACCCTCTTGGGAAATTAGGGAGCAGCTGAAAGTAGCTTCTTCACCTACAAATTCCTGTTAGCAGTGAAGTTTATTGTTAACAACGTACAACTTCTCAAGTTCAGCATGAGCCAGACGTTGAATAGCCATAGTCCCCCACCCTCCTGGGTGAATCAGTCTGCCATGCTGAGCACTTACAGCTACAGGGTTCAATGAGCAGTGTTTTCTCTAATATGTGATGATATTGTTGATACACAGGCTTTTATTAAAACCACTGAACATATAATTCTGTCCTCAGAATGAGTAATGTCCAGCATCACAGCACCGTCAGTAATTATGTGTCCCCGGCTTAGCAGTATGTGTGACGAAATGCATCCGTCATGAATCTTATCATTTACGTTTGTTGATGATAATGTTTACTTCAGGGTTTAGGGTCCTCAGTTTGTGCACGAGGATTCAACCGTGCTCTTACTGCACTAGAGTGGAGCTATTGAAATTGTCACACAATTAGCATCCATGCCCGGAATATGTCAAAATGTCTGCTATTAAAAAAGGCCTTGAACTGAGGTTGAGATGCCTGCCAAGCTAACAGGCTAAATAACGAATAGTTATGTCTATAACTTCTGTTTCCTGAAGGAGAGGAACGAGGTACAACACATAAGTATGGGATATCGCGCCCTCGCGTGTCCTGGCTGAAGAAACCTTTATTCACGCCTTTATGGCAGATGACGTGTGATGACACGCGCACGGCCCCGCCTGCACATATAGCCGCTGTCATCACAGTCATCCCTCAGTTCGATAGCCGCTCTTCACCGAGCCAAACTGCTCAGTGGGGCCACCTTGTGTTGTACCTCGTTCCTCTCCTTCAGGGAACAGATGTTATAGACATAACTATTCGTTCCCTTTCAGTCGATTCACTCGGTACAACACATAAGTATGGGACATATATACACGCCCCGCAGAGCAGCCACCGAACCGGAATCGGACCACCACATCCTTAGTGAGTGGTAGACCCAGCAGAAAGGACAGCATGAGCCACCGAAGGGGCTGTAACGTCCAACCGATAAAACCGCACAAAAGTGTGCGGTGATGCCCAACTAGCTGCCGCACAAATATCAGCTACAGGCACCCCTTTAAAAAGAGCCCATGAGGTCGCCATCCCCCTGGTGGAATGAGCCCTCACTCCGTGAGGCAAAGCAAGACCCCTGGTGCCGTACGCCAGCGAGATGGC
>VUQR01000006.1:0-21297 GCA_015108515.1 Hemichromis elongatus | reverse complement strand
ATAAAGAACCCCCCCCCCCCCCCCCCCAAGTCTGTGTCATCCAGCTTCAAAGAATGTCTTTCTTTTTCCCATGCAACCCATTTTCTCCACGTTTCATGAATTTTGGATCGTTTTACAGTTCTCTTGTTACTAGAAAAGCAAACATAACCAAATATAAAGCCTAGCCAAGGCCTGAGTCTTTGCCTCAGCTGCTGCAGAGGAATAAATGGTCATGATGCAAGTAATATCAGAAATGGTAAAGCCATTGCATAAATATGTTGTTTAACAAAGTGACTTGTGCTGGAATGTCTCTCTTTTCTGGTTTCTAGTTTCAAGAAGCATGGTTGAAATCCAAGGTCTTGTTAGCTGTTATCCCTCAAAAGGCTCTTATATGATGGTGTCCATACAAAGGAACATTTTTATCAGTTCAGATAGGCTTTTTGGGAGCTAAAAGCTTTCAGGCAGAGGTTGAGGAGATATATTTAAGTTTTTTGATCATTAAAAACCGAAATGTATTTGTGCGGGCCATCATAGTAAAATTATGAAGCTGTAAATGAGCTGTATGGGCACTTTGAAGCTGGCTCACCTGCATTATAGTCATCAGTGAGCTACAATGTACATTTTGCGTAAGAGCTTCCCTGGCAGTGTGAGACCTGTGCAGTGTAGCAATTTAGTGTGGTTACCTGAACCTAAGTATTCTGGTGATAAAATTCATCCTACTTTTGACCATGTTCAGAGTGTGACATGAAAAGAAACTAATCATTTGTGGAAGAAGCTTATTACAACCTCTACAGCTACATTTCATTGTGAAAGCAACTGTTAGTGACTGCAGTAACTAACATGAACCATAGAGGTTTTACACAGAGCTAAAAATAAGTAGAGGAGGTCTGGGAGGATGGATGATAACCATTACCTGTCTACCACAGACTTGAATAAGTCAGCATATTTAATGCTTTATGCTGTTTGTGCCTGTGACATATATATGTAGTGATAAGCGCAGATTTTTTTTTTATTCTCATGTATTTAGTTTTTAAGAAACACAATACTACAGAAAAAAAAAGATTTTTGAGTAGTTGGAAATGGTCCTGTCATATGCTAATGGTGCTACATGTGCTAATGAAAGTGCTGTGAATAAAACAATAGCGTGAGAGCCGGTCTGCTTCAAAACATCCACAGCAGACAACTGTCTCCTGCGTAAGGTGTTAACTAGTGTATGAAAAACTGCTGCAAACTTAATGAATAACTACACAACTTTGGTTAATTGTTCATTGTTTTGTTTAGCGCTTAACACCCTGTATCTACACTATGGTGCTGCATTGCTCTATTTGTTCTGGAGTTCATAGTGTGATCAAAATATCATGCATTTTTCTATTTTTCTCACTGTCACAATGTACATTTGTTGGGTAATGAACCATTCTTGCAAACTTAAATAAGGAAATCATGGCTTACATTTCACCCTGTCAAAAGAAAATTGTCTGTTTTTCTGTGGTGACTGTTTAGCCAGTAACATATCTACAGTATGTCAAACACATCCCATTCCCAAAGGTGAAAAAAATATGCTGTTTCCCAATGACGCGTTTTGGGCTTTGCCTGAACAAATGTATTATCTGTTTTAGAGTTGAGATAAAACGGGTCCAGGAGACGTCTATCAGGAGCAAGTTCCCTGCTTTTCTGGGAGGAGAGGAGCTAGCGGTAGCTGCTGCCGCATCTGTCAGAAATCAAAATCAACACTCAGAGCTAAACGAGGGGAAAAAACTTGCAAATTAAACTCACCTGTCAATCCACATCTGTTTGATCCTGTCTCACTGTCAGTCTGTATCAAGACTCCTCACTACAACATCATTTGAAGAATATAAAAAGAGGGTATGTGTTCAGCCGTGTTACTCTGCCTTCAGACAATTGTAAGAGCGCATCTGTGTCAGCAACATTTTTTTAAAAATGGATACAACTGAATTTAAAATTGCCTCAAACTTGTTTTGGGTTCTGTGAGAGTTTATTTTAAATTTTATATCACGTCTTTATTACCATATAAGGCACTCCTGACCTCAGCTTGCCACCTCCCATTTCCTCCTGAGATATGTCTGCCTCGCCTTTTTTGCTCCCTTTGGCAAGTTGCTTGATTAACAGAACAATAGTTTTTAGCAGCACGATTTTCAAAAATGATATAACTCTCCGTATTGTGCACGAAATAAATATTTCATGGCTTCTCCCTTCAGGGTACAGTCGCACTTTAGCTCATTATATACTTACAATGATAGTCGACACATACTTCCAATACCCAGACACCCCAGTTTTTGGCAATAAAGTCATCCACATCTTCCTCTTCACAGTCTTTGATGGAAGACCATAAAATATTAATTTCACAACAGCTGTCTGCTCACCCTTATTTGACGGGGCCTGTCAGCCTTCTAATAATCTTCCTGGGTTTGGTCTCATTTGTGTGTCCCAATCGAGATGCCTGTAATCTCCTTCATTATTAATCTCACAGAGCAGAAATGTCATGCCGCCAGCTCCGGTGCACACTCACCATCATTTAATCCTTGTTTACCAGACTTCCTTTTTCATCCCACTGAAGCCACCCGCTGCTGCCACGCCAGCGTGCTCACCCCTAAAGAATAGTCTTTTCATTCTGTCACGAAAGCAGAGAATTTGCATTGAGATCTATAGTCTTTTTCCTGCCACACACCCTTCTTATCATGCCTCTAATGGATCACAACAGCCTCCATTGTGCCTTGCATCTGTACGTGCAGGCTAGTGTGTGTGGTGACTGTTTCAATGGAGATACCTTCAGAGCCCCTTGAGGATTTTCTAAGCTGATTTTTACCCCTTGTTGCATGTCCTACTTCCTGCTCCCTCGTCTCGTTTCCAGATCCCCAGACTCCTGCAGCTTTAATGTGGCATCACAGGGTGTGTACCTGGCCGGGACCCGCAGTTGGAATGAAAACAGATGGAGCTTGGCAGTTTGTCTGGTTTTTGTGTGATTTATCTGGGTATTGTATAAAAACTGTGCCATAAGGAGACCGATGGAGACATAAAATGTGAACAGGCAACAGTCTGTTAGACTTGATGTTAAAATGGATAATTTTATAGAATTTGTTTTATTCCAATGCTAATAATGTGATTTTTCTTAAATGTCAGACATGTTTAAAATTGTATCAATCATTTAACAGTTGCAAAAAAGACTGAAAAGTCTTGCCTATTGTGAGTAACCACAGTTGGATTAGATGGTACTGTACCTTTCCTATAGCCCTGGGTGAACCCCTCCCTCCATTTTTTTTAATTATTTGTTTATTTATCTTACTTATTTATCTTATTATTATTTATCTTATTTTTTACTTTTATTTAGTTGTTTACCTTTTTCCCTTGCTGTGTCTGTGTAAATGTTAATGTTCCTGTTCCTAAAAATAAATAAAAATAGTGTGAAAAAAAAATAGATGGTACTGTACCCGCAGGACAGACTACGACTGCACACTCACAGATAAAAATCAAAACTTGATATAATGCAACTTTATATTAAACAAATGTGCTCCTAGTGCCAATCCCAAGTCCAGATAAATGGGAAAGGTTGTCTCAGAGAAGGAATCCAGTGTAAAATTTGGGCCAAATCAAACATTCAGATCATAAAGAATGGTTTTCCTATTGATTGGTGCTGTTGAGAGGTGAGAGTAGAGACTAAATGTAGGGACTCTGACAGGTAAAATGGGAGAGCTGAGCTGAAATGATGGCAAGAAGGAGGGTCAATACATGAATAAGGTGAGATGGAGGCAGATGATTTGCTCTGGAAATCCATAAAGGGAGCAGCTGAAAGACAAAGAAGATAAAGCAAAGTGATGTTTAACATTAAAGGTAAAAGGCCTCCAGCCCCATCTCACAGAAGCTAAAACTCTAATAATAAATCACAATCTCCCTTTAAGAACAGAAACTTAGATGGTTTTAATTGATTTATTTATTTATTTTTATTTTTTTGTTATCACTTAACACCTGGAAATCATTAGCTTATACTGACCGCAGTTACACTGTTCACTCATTTGTCAAATTTAGAAGAAGATATTATTACCCCAAACTGCCCATCAGCATCCACTTACAGTCTAGCTAGAGCTGCCTGTAGCTGTATGTTTTGCCTCAATTAGGGACACAGGTGGTGGTGGCACCGAAGCCAGATTTAGAATTAAGACAGCGAGCATGACTGGGGGTCCTGGAGGGGGTGAAATTTGAGGTTGAGCTTGTCTACGAGAGTACATTTGTGTACCAGAGAGGCCTTGGCAGTACAGTGGGACTGTATATTAGCACTTGCCAGCTGTTCTTTCTTATATGCCAAATCCTCCTCTGTTTGCTGACAGGCTCATTGGCAGCTGCATGCGGAATGGGAAAAGCTACCTGTCTGAATCGTACAGGGGGTCTCAGCAGCGCCAAACAACCTTACAGCAGATGGAAAATGCTGGAGCAAATGGCCTGTGTGAATGAAAGCTTTTATTTTGAAATTTATCCTGCATACAAAGTGCTGGCACATGCCTCGTGGATCTGTAAAAACAAAATTGGCAGTTGGTCAAAGTGATTGTGGACAAAAGGGCTGGTCTTTACAGCCATGGATCTGTTTTTACACACCTTTTATAGACTTTATAAATTCTACCGTTAGCCATCACAGATATTCACAAATTTCTCCCAGTTCACTTTGTTTTAATGGCATGCCACACCATTGTCGTTGCTCCCCTAGCTACGAATTTTATTCCCACCCCTGGTTGTTCACCATCCTTCTAACAGTTTAAGCCGGTGTCATTTCATACTCCCAAGTGACTTATTGACCAATCGAAAAATACCTCTCCCGCCTTCCATATCCTTCCATCTCAATAGCTAAGGATTGCTTCGGCGTATTGGACCCAGAATCCTGACTCTAATGAACTTATCCCTACTTGCAGGCTCTGTTCCTTTAGCCTTCAAACATGCTGTTGTCCAGCCTGTTCTTAAAAAAGGAACCTCGATCATAACGATTTTGTGAACTATAGGCTGATTTCTAAGTTTCCATTCCTGTCCAAAATACTGGACACGTTCACAACGCCAACCGTATTTGGATGTGAATGTTATTAATGATAAATTTCAGTCTTCTTACAAACCCTGTTATAGTACTGAAACAGCCTTGCTCACAGTCCTCAATGATCTCCTTCTGATTGCTGACTTTGGACGCTCTTCAGTCCTGGTCCTACTAGATCTATCCTCGGCCTTCGATATGGTAGATCATAACATCCTATTAGCGAGGCTTGAACACACAGTTGACATTAGAGGTGCTGCCCTAGATTGGTTTAAGTCATACCTTTCTAATAGGTCTTTCTCAATCAATTTTGGCCCTTATTTCTCCTCTACTGCACCTGTCTCCTGCAGCATGCCTCAAGGATCTGTCCTTGGCCCCCTGCTCTTCTCACTGTATATGCTCCCCTTAGGCGCAGTCTTTGAAAAGTACAACATTGCACATCATTGTTATGCTGAAGACATACAGATCTATTTCGAATAAACTGATGATCCTGCTATGTCTTTGCACAGTTTTCCTGAGTGCATGCGCAAGGTCAAAAATTGTCTTGCAGGTAACTCTCTTATTCTAAATGACAGGAAAAGTAAAATCATCATGTTTGACAGTAGTATCCCCCGTGGCCAATTCCGTGATGCCTTTGGTTTCTTTGTTAGTTTCCTCACCGACACTGTTAGTGACCTGGGTGTGTTTCTAGATAGCTCTTTTAAATTCGACAAACAAGTGTCTTCTGTTGTTAAATCTTGCTTCTATCAATTGCGTCTTATTAGCGTCTGATTCCATTCAATCCTTCAAATCACGGTTAAAAACCCACTTATTTAGCCTTGCCTTTTCTACCAGTTAATGCTTGTTTGTTAGTTAGTTTAATGCTTATTTCTATCTTCGGTCTGTTCTTAACTACTTTAATCATTTTTAAAATTTTTGGCTGTTCTTTTATGCTTTTATATGCTTTTGCTTCTGTATTTTTAATGCCATTTAACCTGTTAGCATGTTTGGTACTTTGCCATAGCCTTCATCCTTCCCTGTGACTTCATCTTACCCTCTTGTATGTTAAGCACTTTGGTACACCATTGGTTTTTAAATGTGCAATATAAATAAAGTTTGTTGTTGTTGTAGCTAAAAAGTGTGAAGCATCAAGTCTGCTTGTTTATGGGTTAATGGGTCCATATGATTCCCACTCATATTTAATGCAAACAAAAACAATGCAGTCATTAGTGGCTCAATTCTCCCTCTGCTACCAGTTTGCACTCTTCTCTGGTTTGGTGTCTTCATAAAATCATTACATTGCATCATCTCTTCAGAAGGACATGTGTTTCATTTTTCCCTGATAGGTGGCTGCAGGCTTCTGAAACGCGCTGAGGAATTCAGTCACCTTTAACTCAATTGTTGTGATGGACCGGGTTGAAAAAGCAAAAAAATGGTTACAGGAATTATTAGAAAAAGAGAGATTCCATTTCTTTAACCCAACAAGTTATATGAACAAAACCAATAAATGTTAACCTCATAGAAGAGATCAAAGAAAAACAAAACTCAACTCAGCAAACCAAATGACTGTCCAGACAAATACAACTAACCTAAACAGGAAATGGCACACACATCAGACCACTATGACACAACAGGTGGTAACTAAACGCAACACAATCACAAACCACAAAATCAATGCAGTGCAGTCCAGTTTGTTAATAAACTAAACAGCAAAAAAGAAAAAAAAAACGCCAATAAACCCTAAACTTAAAAAGCTTGTTTAATTAAAGAAAATACAAATTCTCCCCCTTCAGCAGGAAGAGGTGATGCGGTCCAATCAACCCCTCTGTATATCTAACTGCTTTAAACCCTGGACACATCATGGTAGGTAAGAAAGTGGTAAAAGAAACAAAGTGCTTGCAAATAGAACCGATGTATCTAAACCAATTAATAAACTTACTACAAACGTACTGTAAGTGTGTTATTGTGTTCAAATGAAGACAGAAAAATACATAAAAGTTACCAACTTTTAGAGTGTGGCTATAGGTTTGGCCATCACATTTGTATAATGCTTGGTTTATTAATAGAAGAAAACTGAAAACAAATCAACAATGGAAACCACTTTAGCATTCATACTTAGTTATTTAATGCAGGAAGGACTTTTTTCTGACTGGCAGTGTCTTTTAATTTGGTAAAGCATTGTAAATTTATTGTAATGAGCATTCCCGTTTCACAATTTCTTCAAACACTTAACAATTTAATAGAATGTTTTTGGAGCAGGGCTTTAATTCATACGGCGTGCCAATTATTACCACTGCTTGTCAATACTGGAATCCTCTTCACTGGATTTATTAATTATTTCGTTAATTATGCTACTATTTTTCTTGAGTAAATCCATAAAAAGTAAGTTATGTCATCTGCAAATCACAGGGCAGGAGTTGTAGAGGCAATGCCTGCTGTAAAGACTCACGATGTAAAGTGTTAGTTCATAAGATTGATAGTTTGGTGATCCAAGTCATGTTACAGACTTTAAGGCTTTTTAGAGCTTTTCAGCACCATGGTATAGAAACAATGGGTGAGGCAGAAGACTCATTTTCACTTGAAACACTAACATGAAAAAATATATGTGGGTGTAGGTTAAGTTAATGCTTATGGAGAACAGCTCATGATGAAGTAGAATCCATCATAATGAAAATAATAGGGGATATTAATGTCATTAATGGGATTTTTAACATATAATTGGAATTTAAGTAAGTCTACTTTGTTATCATTTACCAGATAGATATGACATGAAAGGATTAGCTATGCATTCTGATTTCAACACTGCTTGGAAACAAGCCTACGGGGTTGCAGCTCTAGAATAAATTAAGTGAGTATCCAGTTACCCATCACAACATCACTTATTACAAAAGCCTTATCCCATTAGTAAGTCGCTGTACTGGTTTTGTTGACGATGATACAGGAATATTAAAGCACTCATTAATAGATCTGCCACCTTCTGCCAAAACCTTTACAAAGAAATAAGCAGAAGAATAAATATTCCATGTAACGAATGTATTGAAATTGTCTGGAATAATAAACCTTTTGATGGGGGGGGTAAACTATCATTATTTGTCAGCCATGGACTTCAGACACAGGCACCAGCTGGAGATATCATCATTTCATTCAACCTGTCTATTCATATTCAGGAGACCTAGGAGGCAAAAAGAGCAGGGAACACGTTGTGTAACGTAGACTATGCAGGAGCACCATTGTCTAAGAAGCAAATCTTTTCAAATTACTGCAATGTCAGAATGTAATGAGAAAGATAGGCAGTGCAATAAAGCTTGGACAATAAACAAGTCACATCTGACATTCTACTAGGTCTGCTTGAGTAAATATGGTAATATGGCAGCTTTGATAATCCAAGGCTCACAGAACAACAAACGCTCACTGCTTTGATATCTGTGTGCATTTGAAGAGCCACGCATCAGATAAAATGAGCAGCGCAGAGCAGAGTAATGCATATATGCTGAGTGGTATTCATTTGAAAGGTATTACTAGTGATTCTGCAGTGAGCGCTACAGAAAGTCCACATCTCTTCATCCTTGAAGGTTAGAAATGTGCACCTAATAAAAATAAATGACCAGGCCCTTTAGGTTCAGTGTCAGTTGATTTTGTCGATACAATTAATAAGAGACTCACAGCTCATAATAGGGCAGAATAGACTCATGATATGTAGTGCTGCTCATTTCTATATATTTTGCTAGGAAAATTGGAGATCGCTCCAGCAGTTTATGTGTGTTTGCACATTTTGCACATTTCAATAAAGTATTAAATGCAACAACAGAGTTCTTCAACTAGTTTTTCAGAATAGTTCTCCAGGCCTACTGAAGGTTATTTGGCTGAAATGGTATAAAGTTTTGCGCACCACCATCGTCCAACATGTCTTACTTTCATTTGTCAGCCCAGGCAGAGGCAGACTGTCAAAACAATAATGGACTTCCTGTGATGTCAGTACTAACAGGGATAAATTAGTAAGCAATCAATCCATTAGTCTAATGGATTACAATTATTTGGTCTAAAAAAGTAGAAAAACAAAACACAAAGTTATAAATGGCTCAATGGTGATGTCATGAAATGACATGTGGGTACAAAACTTTAACGTTTATAATTCACCGCAGTGAAATGAAAAAGTTTAAGCAAGAATAGCTGTTAATAATGTACACATTCTTGCAGGTTAGTTGTCGGTCATTTGACAATAACCAAGTATGACAATAACCATGTCTGCAGAACCACATATACAACTGTCACAGTAAGAAATTCTGGATCTGTTATATTTTCAATATGTGATGCATTTTAAATTAAATAAACACTCATTGTTATCCACGTAGGTACTAATGTGACTCTTGGTCCCATGAGGATATCCAGGCACTCGTATTAAAAAATTTTTGTTCCCCTGACTAAACAGAAATCAATTCTCTGGTAAAGCGTGGAGTACTAACATTGCTGTAGGAGAGGTAAACAATCTTTCAGATTCTAGGAGATTCAACTTATGATGCACTGTAAGGCTGAAGTAATGAGTCAAGTGTCATTTCTTCAAGTCTAAACTGCCAGTTATGCTAATGGTGGTTACATTACAGCACCTCATAAAATTCTGAATGATTATATTAAAGCTTGGCAACAATTTGTCCACACAGTTAAAATATTTCAAGTATAAATGACATCCATCTAAATGCCTGGCATTACCTGCTCTGAAACCAGAAACAAGTGAAGTTAATATGTCCAAGACAGAGCCATCAGCCAACATGAGTAATCAAGTTTGATCAGTCTTTGATTATTAAAAGAAACAAAACAAAAGAAGACAATCATGAAGGAAAGGATAACCAGTTGGGAAGATGAAAGTGAAGTGTCTCTTTGCACGTACTTTACTCTAAATTTGTAGCTATTTAGTAGAATGGGAAAAAGCAGCTTTTGGGATTTACTGAAAACAGAAAACATTGGGCAGCTGTTGCTCTCAGATCAGGGAAACAGATGACTTAGTGCTGAGATGAGCTGTGTGATTAGACTGGAGTGGGCCTAGTGATGCAGAGAAGTGAAATGAGTTGCTGTCCCAGGAAATTTCTGGATATTCATGTTTGACTGTCCATCATGCACAGTTTACTTTCATTTTCTTGTAATGCTGCTCTACCAAATAGCAGCTTGTCTCATCTGAGTATGGGTTGTTAGTTAAGCATTTGTCATTGTGGCTCATTCAAGTTAATTACCTTACTAATCAATTTGAGGCTTTAAACTTATGTTGCCTTTGTGGTATTGTGATTTCATTTGAGTTAAACTCTGGGGAATATAAGCTTATCTGAGAGCAATTACCTTAAAACAGTATGATGAAAATTGATTTCCTGTGCCTCTGAATGTTCATCTAATTAACCCACAATGCAAAGACCGAATATTCAACAATGGCTGTACTGCTTTTGATAAATAAAAACATGTGCCCGGCAGCCTCTAATAAAAATATTTTAAGCTTTGAAATCTCAGCAAAATACAATAATTTCACATCTGCTCTCTGGAATTAAACTCGGTCAACTCTCAGGCTCAGCTTTTGAAAGCTTAAAGACAGGTCTACTGATGAACCTACTAACATAAGCATCTCTAGGCTTTACAGGGAGTAGTCTAAAAAACTGTCTGTTTAAAAGTTTAAAAGTCTGTTTAATTTAAATTATACCCTTATACCATTATTTGCTTTATCCATGTATGACTGTCACCTACTTCACACCTACGTCTACTTATTTAGTCATATGTTGCAGCGGCTCCGTTGAACACACATTCTGACTGATGGAGGAAAGGCTCTGTTTCAAGGAAAGGTTTGACAATTATTAAAAAGAATAAAAGAAAACCAAATAACTTTTGATGTTTTAAGTCACAGGATCACTTGTCAGAAGATACAGTCTATGAAATGGACAATCGGGAGAAGGTTAATGAGAAGCGGGTGTCTTCATGAAGTCATTGGTTAGCTGGAGAGTGTTTTCAGGGCCATAACATCAACTTGATACCTTCATGAAAAAAAAGGCCAAATTGCATTCTTTCTGAATCACTGCGAGTCTCAAAACTTTATGAAACTGAACTAAGGAAATCAAAGAAAAACAATTGCTTTCTCTATCTGAAATAATTGGAGTTATGTTTCGAATAAAACAAACTGAGCAAAAATCAGTTCAACCAGACAGAATTAAATGTGATATGCTTAAAGTCAAATATATTAAATAAAGTCAAAAGCACTTTTACCAAAAATAAAAATAAATAATAATAATAACCCTGTTACAATCAAACTAAATAGTAAAAAATTACATTTTCCATAGCCTGCCTGTGTGTGCTCTCTATTCTAAGCTCTTAGTGTTGTGGGACTGCCTATGAGCAGTGTCAAGTGTGTTTTTCTGCTTGATTTGTAATCACTCTAGAGATAATTAGGCTGTAACAAACCAAAAAATCACTTAGATTTTAAATGGAAGTTAGTCAACACAATACTTTTTGCCATGTTAATTAGTGCTTTCTTATAAAATGTTACTTGTGCTGGTAAATATTTCACCGCTGCAGTGTTTGGGCTGATCAATAAGTCAGCAGACAAGAAGTAAAGTTAATATTTCAGAAGTGCTTTTTAAATGTGATTAAAATCTTGGTAATAAAAGCATCATAGATTCATAGCTTTCTTTCTCCTCTATTTATAATATCAGATGGAGGATTTTCAATAGCTCAGTTTGATGTAGTATTCATTGCCAAGGGCACCGGCAGTCAGTTATGCGTGTTAAATGTTGTAGAGAAAATAGCTGTATGAAGAGGTCCCACTTTATTATACTCAAGCTGTGAATGCTTTATTTTTCAGGAGAGCCATTTGCTCCCACCTTCATTGCTTTGTGCACGTTCTCCCCAGATATTCCACTGCTGTAGTTAAATGGTTCTGTCTTTAATAAGTCAGTTTTGTCTCCTGTTGAGGTTTTTTTTAAATTCATTCACCACGCTTCTATCCCCGTTGGAGCATGACTGGGGGAGAGCAACACTGAGTACAAACGGTTTTCTGGATTGAAGGCATTTTTACAGAGACAGCTATTTTTTAACTTTTCTTTGAATGTTTTTATTTGATGAATACGTATACGAGGGAAAGGAGCATTTTATAAAGTAGCTGTTTTCTGCGGCAAGGCATTATTGATTAATAGTGGGCTGGATGGATTGGTGGGGAGGAGAAAGGGTCATATTGTTGTAAAATGTTTTATTAAAATCTAGGTCATTTCAGTTCAGTACAGAGAAATTCGGTGGATTTTCAATAACAAAATCCTTCCTTGGCAGACTTAATCTGCAGTGTATGTTTTTCCTCGGTTTATAAAGTATCCTAATACATATCTCATACTTTGAACTAATAAAGGTGGCCACTACATTTTTTCACATGATATGACATTTTTCTTGATTCATGCATGACTTTTTTTTTAATGGAAAACAAGCCGTGTGAAAGGGCCACTTTCATATGAATCATAGAAATCATGGAAAAACATCATCCCAAAGTCCCGACACGCAGAGGTCAGTTAGATGACACAATCTGAATTTCTAAGTATGTACTATTCTTTAACCGGTGGGTGACCTGCCTAAAGGCGTTTCCAACTGTTCACTTGATGCATTTGGGGATGTACCGTATGTCTTTCAAAAAAAAAAAAAAAAATGCAAATACGCTGCTCAAAATAATTCAAAGAACACTTTGGAAACCTATCAGATCTCAATGGGAAAATATCATGATGGTTATCTACACTGGATAAGTCCATCATTTATGTTGAACTGGGATGCAACATGAATGATGGAATAAAAATGATCAACCTACAGAGGGCTGAATTCAAAGACTCCCTGAAAATCAAAGTAGACAAATGTCTGTTTTGCTGAAATTTTATTGCAGCAATTCAAAACAGTACTTGGTAGTTTGATCTCCATGTGCTTGTATGCATGCCCATACCTAATGAGACGACAGATGATGTCTCGGGGGATCTCCTCCCATTTCTGGACCAGCGGATCAGTGGACGGTCTGAAGTGCAATCTAGTGGAGTCAGATAGACTGAAACATAATGTTCCAGAGGTGCTCTATTGGATTTATGTCAGGTGAGCGTGGAGGCCAGTCAATAGTATCAGTTCCTTCATCCTCCAAGAATTTCCTGCATATTCTCACCACATGAGGCCAAGCATGGTCGTGCATAAGGACGAATCCAGGACTCGCTGCACCAGCATAGGGTCTGCTAGGCGGTCCGAGGATTTCATCCTGACACCTAATGGTAGTGAGGGTGCCGTTGCCTAACACCTTAAAGTCTGTGTATCCCTCCATAGATACGTTTCCCCAGACCATCAGCGACCTCCACCAAACCAGTCATGCTGAATGATGTTAAAGCCAGGATAATGTTCTCCACCATCACAAAAGCCAAACCAGACCCTTTCGTGTCTGTGACATGTGCTCAGGGTGAACTTGCTCTCATCTGTGCAAAGCAAAGGACACCAGTGGTGGACCTGACAATTCTGATATGCACTGACAAATGCCAATCAGGCTCCACGGTGGCACACAGCAAGCACAGTGCTGACTAGAGGACATTGGACCCTCAGGCCACCCTGAAGTCTGTTTCTGATTGTTTGGTCAGAGTCATTCACACCAGTGGGCTGTTGGAGGTCATTTTGTGTCGCTCCGACAGTGCTCATACTGTTCCTCCTTGCACAAAAGAGCAAACCTTTAATGGGATGCTATCCAGAAGGAGTTGGGCTACCTGTAGGGTCCAGGTGTTGCCTCATGCTACAAGTAATGAAACTGACCCAAGTCAAATGCAAAACAAAACAAAACAAAAGTCAGTAAAGATAGGAGAAAATGTCAGTAGTGTCCACCTGTAAAACCATTCCTATTTTGGGTGTGGTCTCATTGTTGTCCCCCTAGTGCATCTGTTGGTAGTTTCATTAATATCAAAGCATCTGAAAATGACTAACAATCCCCGCAGCTACTCGGCTGACCACATCAATATCCCAGATGTTTAACTGACTTCATGCTGTGCTCTGATTTAAAAGTGTTCCCTTTTTTGAGGAGTGGAGTCAGGTGAACTATATTTTTCATGTTTTCACCACTTCCTCTTAAAAGACCAAGCACAAGCCCAAATTATGGCACTGTTTGTGAATGTTTAAAACGTAAAGCAATAACGGTGTTATTTCTAACCTATGCCCGGCCACTGACACTCTGACGCTACTTGACGTGCTCTCATTCCAGTAGAGGAATATTTCTGTTCAGCTACATGTTGTTGTCACAGACTGCAGCAGAGGCCAGAAACAAACCAGGGAGATGTTGTTGTTGTTTTTTTTTTTAAACAAAAATTTAATTCACTGTATATGATTGAAGAGTATGTGTGAAAAACTGGAGATGCAGCCTCCGATGGGAGGATTTCTCTTGGGATGTGAAACCGGAATAATAATGACACACAACTGAGAGGAGAGGAGGGATTTCTGTGAACCAGCCCTGTCACAACAGAGACCCGAATAGTGGTATTTTGAGTAAAGGGGATCATTACTTTAGTCATTGTGGCAAGACTTGGTAAATCCCAGAAGGCAGCATGAGTAGAATTGAAGTCTTAATTTGTGGATCTTCTTTCCTCCACATGAAAATAAAATAAATAAGTAAAACAAGTGGACACATAATTTGAGTTGCGTATATTTTACATTTTTGTTATGCTTGATGGTTTTCTCCAGCTAGTCATTTGTGGCCTCATGAATAATTCAAGTGTGAAAAATCCAAATGAAATGCGAGAGTGAAATATATGTCACAGGAGGTTTAACATAATAATAAAGCCTCCACTGTTGATTGTCATCCAGATCTGGCTTCGTTTCAGCCACGCGTTCTTGCCATTTCACACCTTTAGCCAGGCTGATGGAAAGAACAATCATATTAGATCAGCTGAATCATTGCTCTTAACATGTGTGGAGCTCCATTACAGCTATCGCTTGGAGTCAGGGAACAATCGCGACAACGTGCTGGAGAGGATTAAACGCGACGGTGCTCTTTGTGGACAAGTCATATAAATGCCAGACCATATAATTATGATTAGAGGGAATCTCCAATAAATGTTAATTGAATTAGGAATTCAGATAGAGCTCTGTCGAGTCTAAGATGAATGTGTGATGATTCAATCTTGTTTCTGCTGTAAAAGGCTGAGGGAGGGGAGTTAATGCTGATTTTAATTTGATCAGAATCGCAGGTATGTTAAATAGATCATGCCGCAGAGTTGTTCCATTCCCATCTCTGCTCAATTATAAATTTTTCTAATGAAATTAAAGGAAAGTGCATTGGTGTGAAAGGTTGCTCAGAGTGGTAGTATGAAGCCAAATGTTTTATTGCTTTCTGCTCTGTTGCTCAAAAGTACCATTCATTATAAAACAAAACGGGAAAGACTGCAGCAGAAAGCGCTGCAGAAAATGCTGCTATGTTACCCGTAATCAGTGAAAGTGCCATCATTTTGTAAGGGCTGACAAGCCAGTCCCCTTCCAGACAGGCACCTGGAGGATGTTTACATCTTTAATCTGAATTTCAATGAATGTGCATTTAATCTATAAAGAGACAGTCAGGTGTTTGCTTGTAATTGAGAGCTATTTCCTGCCAGTGAGCTTTATCATATCCATTATAAATGATTATGTGGCCATCCATGGAGCTACTGTTGCTTTCAAGCAATATTTGCAAGCTAGATTGGTTGTTTTTGCACATTTCAATGCAAGCAGCAGCTATCCATGCTCATAACATTGAACACTGCTAAATGTATATGTGCAGTGTCATAATAGTGTCACTGATGCTGATGTGCTACACAGAGGGAAAACAACTCGCCTTGCTAATATTAGACGACTATCAAAATGATGTAGCGTAGCATTATATTGCTAGCGTAACGATAACATGAAATACAGCCATTCTACTACGTGTTTTCAAAGGATGGTAAAAGTTTCCATTGCAAAAAAAAGCTTCTTGCACATAGATAGCCTCTAATCAGAGTAAGAGTTTTTTTAAAAAGTGACCCTATGAGATTTTCACCTTAAATCAGGGAGATATAGACAGGTCAGAAAGGAATTTAAGCCCAGTCTGCTCAGAAGCATAATTTGATAAGGGGATCATAAGAAAGGTCTTGCCAGTGGAATTGGTTTTACTGCCACAGAGCAGTAATGAGAAAGCAGCTGTTAACAGGTGCCCCATTTTGTCACTTTTTTAGAGTAACTTGCTAAATTTATTATCCATCTATCCAAAAGGCAACTGTTGCAGCTGCTTCTCTATGGGAGAGACCGCTAAATAGACTTTAAACATCTATCTGATTTCCATTCACCTTAAACAGAATAATAAATACAAAATATGATTTTCTACACTCTCTTATTTTGTATTGAGGGCAAAATTATTATTTTTTTAAAAATCCGAGTGGTCATCAGGATGCGGGAGAAAATAATGTCCTCACACTCTCAATCTTCGAAAAGTATGATTAGGTAAATATGGCTGTGGTGACTGATATCGCTAGCCTACACACAAGCTTATACGAAACATCTTGTTTCATGTTTCCAGCCACATTAATGCCACAAAGGATTATTTTATCAGTAATTGTAGGTTGGTAAGATAATTGTTTGAGAGGCCTCCTGGATTATCCTCCAATGTCACACAGTAAACCTCAGTGATCCTCAAACAGGATTAGAGCTTAATCTTCTTATTAAATTGTCATTTATGTGCTATATAATGATGCAATCCATCTGCAAAGTCACTTTAATCTTTATTACAAAATAAAGACATTATACCTACACACTTTTATTTACAGTGCATTTCTTCATTCAATATTTTTTTGGATAAGACAAGCGTACAACTAAAGACTGTGGAAGCAATTTGATAACATGCTTTACATATGCAGTGTTAATACAGAAGTAATCACCGAGGGATCAAAATGGAAACTTTTCACTTGGTGTAACTCTTTAGAATTGACTGCGCATCAGGGCGTTTGACTGATTTTCCTTGGATACCTCGATGGAGAAAGTACTGAGTCGATGAAACATTGAATGGCTGCCAGGCACTGCTAAAAAGCAAATCCATGCATTCAGGACAGAGATAATGAAACACAGTTAAGTCAAATCTTAAGACACGTACGAGTAACTCGCTCTCAATCCCGTAACAGTAAAGATTTTCTCCTTTAACTGAAATCTAGTCATTCTCTGCTCATGATGGACCGCTTATCAAATGAAGGCAGTTGCTCTCAGTCCTTTTTAATCCTGAGGTTAGGGGAACTAAGTGCACTTAACTTTTCTCCACTAAACTTATTTGGAAGATATCAGCTCCTTTTATTCTTATTTCTCTATGTGCCACTGTGTAGGACAACAAATTTGCCTTTGATAATAGGATCTGAACACAAGTACTCACAATGTAGGCGATCGTTGAGGAGGCGAGGAATTACCATTCGCTTTGGTGCAGTTCGCCTTAAGAAGTCACACTAGCTTCAGTCAGAATGTGGTTTTCTTGAGTAATATTTTGTAAAATGTTCATGTCTTAACCATACACACCTGCACTTCCTATCAGTCCTATCAGTCATATCACTGATAAATTAGGCCTTTCAATCCTCCAAGCATCATAAATAATGATAATGACTTACAGGACCTTTGATGAGAAACCATCTCTGTGATTTTGTGGTCAAAGTGCCCTTGCACATAAATAACGGTGCCTGAAAAATGTCTTTCTATGAGTACTTGTGCTCTGCTCGTTAGCTGAAACCATACAGCTCAATGTGGCTTTTGCAGCTTGGTAACCTTAAATTGCATTGTTGCTGTAATGTGTCTGATCAATCTACTTCGCTGTTAAAAATGGCTTAGAGTGCAAAAAATATATAATGCTAAATTACTCCGAGATTAGGTTTTTATAATAGGTTTCACATGAGGGGCATGTCTACGTCTTTTCCTGGAGAGCCCAGCTCATTTAACACCATCGTAGCCATCTGTTCATGAGGTGGAAAGAGATTTGTGGTAAATTGTGGAGTTTGGGCAACGGTAGCCGCAGGGATTTCCTTTGAATGTACTTTTAATTTCAAATGAGACACTACTGTAAAACCGAGCCAAGAAATGTACACGTTAAAACAAAAAAAATGATTTGTGCTGACTGAGCTGGATTTTTGCAGAAGGTCTTATTTGATAGCAAATGTTTTTTGAGGAATACGTAGACTGTCCTCATGTCAGAGATAAGTGTTCTGGCAAATCCATCATGTGCCGCCTGCTGTCAGACTCTGGGAAAAACAATTAAAGGTTCCACACACAGGTCGAGTTACTCCGATAGTCAATGAAGGCAACCTCTCCGGGTGGGCCGAGAAAAGATAGATTCATTAGGAAATGTCGGGGGGAGGGGGTGGATGTGTAAGACAATTAAATGACCTACACTGGAGGGGACTGAGGACTCGGAAAAGCGAACTGTTCGACAAACAAGTTCCTAGGACAAAGTTTGCACAGTACACTGTAATTATTAAGCAATTATAGGTATTTGGGTCAAAACGGAAAATGGTAGACACTGACAGTGAAGTCATTATGGTGATCGAAGAGCTTAGCGGGCGGTAAGACTTCAGCATATAAAACTGTAAGACTTTGGACTTTCCCTTGAAGCTCGGTGATATGCACACAGACACAGCTACACATTCATTTGTATACAAGCAGACAGCAGAAGCACATTCTTGGCATTTGGTCAAGTCACAGAAACAATGTACAATATGGCCACAGATGACGCCGTCGTGTCGGTGCGCGGAAGTGGCCGTCCAGATGCCTGCGCACGGTCGTTCAGTTAATCAAACACTCAGTTCATTAATGCTGCTTGTCACTAGTGTCAACAATCAGGAAAGTGCTGAGTATTGAATTGTGGAGCATGTTGTTCGCTAACCGTTCTTGGCGTGGCATTGATTTTAGCCCATAGTCCTTTCGCCCTCAGGCAGCAGGATGTAGTTCATTGATGAGACATTTTATCAGGGAAAAGGTCAGCCCGAGTGATTGATATCCTCTTTTATGACTCGTAATATGGACGATATTAGTTGTGCACTTTGACTGCTCAATCTCAATGACATTTATTACAACCTGGCCATTAAAAAACAATATAGGAGTGAGACTGAATAACAATAACGTCCTTATTTTTGTGAATTTGAATGTTGAGCATCTATAAAACATGTGCTGCTATCTTGCATATGACAGTGACAGCTTTTTGGGGTCTTTGTTCAAATGTTGTTTATGGCTCCTAAATGTGAGCCTGGGTAGCTGGTAGTATTGATTATGTCTTGAATATTGATCCACGGAGATAACCTTATTTTCAGTAAGGAATAGATTGAAGGAATTTAGAAGATCGAGATTAGCTTAGAGAAGTAAATCTAGGCATAATCTTTTGCTAGCTATTTCATGGGCTCAGAGCAACTATGCCTGTCCAGCTTTACAATCACTCTAAAGATTAGCGTAAAGGTGTGTTAACATTTATGGTGACCTGAAAGTTCATACTGACTTATTTTGGAGAACATAACACTCGTTAAGACTGACTTAAGTTAACAAAATGAATGAAGCCAGAACTTAAACTACTAACACGCTAACCTGTGATGGTGGACACCGTACTAAATATCTACCACAGTTAGCATTCTGCTTAAAGCACTGCCCATAGTCTTACAATCTCTTTCAGGGATTTTGACTGTAGATCTTTAGCCGTGTTCAGGGAAAGCTTAAATGAACTTCATAGTTCCGTTTATCAATACTCACAAAAGTCACTTTATGCCTAATGAAGTGTGCAGGAAGACTTAGTCAGCATCCAAGCCATACCTTGTCATAAACCGAACTTCATTTCATGACAAGGTTATATCCATACTTCTGACTGGAGGCACTGAACTAGCAATTTCGTTGTATTTGCATATGCGTATTTCTCATCTTGTTCTGCTTACAGTGGCAAATTTACTTCTCAGCGTGATACTGAAGGATCCATGCATAGCTAATGCTCAACGGTAAATTACACTAATTGTTTTAAACCCTGACATACCAGCACAATTATACCTGTCTCAGCAGTGCAGCCAAATGTAATATTGATCAAAATGTTCGTTCGTTAAATGATATCCTATTGCAGCAAGAAGGGTAGGGAGCAAGGGAGACGTATGCATGGGGAAGAAACAGATTTTCTAGCCTATCCATTCAGCTGTGATAAACTTGCTTTGTTCACTTTAACAAACTCACAAAGAACATTAATGACTCTCAAGTTCTTCTTTTGACTAACTGGATCCTTTATTCACACTAAAGTGATGTGCTGCAACTAGCAGCCAAGGAGGAACAGCCATACCTTAAAAATCCCCTTAATATGCAGCATTCATTGCTATGAGACCCTTGGCAGTCGTTGCAAGTAGTTTGATGCTAATATTTTAACAAATCTAAACTGTAGTATACTGATGTATTTATATCCCCTTACCTTCGTGCATTTTACATATTTGTTCACATTTTTAGTGAACATTTAATATGGAAAAAAACCTGAAATCTGTCACTTTTGAAAGCATTAAGACTCATCAAAGTGGCATAGCCAAATGTGTCTTAATTATCCTTAAGCCTTGTGATGAGCTTCACTGGTTTCTCCTAGTGTGTGCCAAACTGAACTGATTGGACACAGTTCAGTCCGTAAGGTCATACATTAAGCAAGTCCAAAACAAAACCCAAGCCAAGTAACTCTCTGTAGACGTCTAGTAAAAAACTGCACCCATGCATAGATCATGATACGGGTAAAAAAAAAACGAGCAAAGTGACCTAATTCTGAAATGGTATAAGTTTCCAACTGCAAGCACTCTTCCCAAAGTTTGTAAATGAATAATCATGCAAGGCGCGCCATCAGTGAAGTGACCGAGGACCAAACCGCTTCTCTGACAGCTTCAAAAGTCTACTACAGAGATAGGAGAACCTACCACCTAACCTAAACTGCCTAAGCAGCACCTGATAAGTCTTGGTTGTGATAGTTAAAATTCTTAAATTCAATTCAATTTTATTTATATAGCACCAAATCACAACAACAGTTGCCTCAAGGCACTTTATATTGTACAGTAGATCCTACAATAATACATACAGAGAAAAACCCAACAATCATATGACCCCCTATGAGCAAGCACTTTGGCGACAGTGGGAAGAAAAAACTCCCTTTTAACAGGAAGAAACCTCCGGCAGAACCAGGCTCAGGGAGGGCGGCCATCTGCTGTGACCGGTTGGGGTGAGAGAAGAAAAAAACAGGATAAAGACATGCTGTGGAAGAGAGACAGAGATTAATAACAGGTACAATTCAATGCAGAGAGGTCTATTAACACATAGTGAGT
>VUQR01000004.1:43384-57949 GCA_015108515.1 Hemichromis elongatus | reverse complement strand
GGCTTTGAAGTTGGTCGGACAGGACGGCTTTGTGGGTAAGAGCATGCCCATGCATACAGATCATACACACACACACACACACACACACACACACACACACACACACACACACACACACACACTTACCCTGAGCTGGCTCCTGGCTTGAGTCTTGGGGCGTGTGCACTTCCTCCTGGTGATGATGTCATCAGGGCTGAACAATGAGGGAGACCGGCGTACAAACACAGGAAGTTTAAACTAGACCCCCGCCCTGCACGCACACACACACACACACACACACACGCACGAACACACACACTGAACTTTGCCCCAAAATATATCATGAGTTATGTTTATATACCTCTCCTACTCTGGTGTTTTATCCCAACTGTCAGTGAATTTACTCCCATTGTTATCTATTTTTTATTTTTATCTAATTTAATTCAGTGTGTGTGTGTGTGTGTGTGTGTGTGTGGTGCGTGTGTGCGTGTGTGTGCTGCTTATGTTAAACAACAATAACGTTTGAGTTGTAAAAACACAAATGCCTCCTTTAATTATCTTTTTTATTACAATATGCATTCATGCATTTACTTTTTTCTATAATATTTTTCTCTTTTTTTCCCCTCCATTAGCTATATTTTACAAAATAATAATACATTCGTGATTTCACATTCTAGTTTTCTTGGGCAAAATATAATGGAAATAGCAAAGAAACTCCCTTTTAACAGAAGATACCTCCACCAGAACCAGAGTCAGCAACGGACAGCCATCTGCTGCGACTGGTTGGGGGTGAGGGGAGGATGACAGGATAAAAGACACACTGTGGAAGAGAGCCAGAGATTAATAATAGCTAAGGATTAAACACAGAGTGGTGTGTAAACACATAGAGAGTGAAAAAAGGTGAGTGAAGAAGCAACACTCAGTGTATCACAGGAAGCTTACTATAGCTAACTATACGCTTTATCAAAAAGGAAAGTTTTAAGCCTAATCTTAAAAGTAGAGAGGGTGTCTGTCTCCCGAATCCAAACTGGAAACTGAAAGCTGAAGGATGTACATCCCATTCTACTCTAGGAACCACAAGCAAGCCAGAAGTCTGAGAGCAAAGTGCCATCTGCTAAACTAGAATCAAGAGATCTGTTCATGGATGTAAATACAGAGAGTTTACAGCAAGCTACAAACCACTGGTTACACTAAAGAACATGAAGGCCAAATTAAAATTTGCCAGAAAATGTAAAAGAGACAGCACAGATCAGGGAGAAAATCCTTTGGAAAATGAAACCAAGATGATATAGTACAAAGATGGGAAGAAAACGTATGGAGAAGTAAAGGAACAGCTCTTGATGTGAAGCATACCACATCATATAGTGGAGACAGTGTTACAGGGTGGGCATCTAATGCTGCCAGTTTAACCAGTCTTCACTGATGCTGTGGCTGAAAAAAGAAGTAGCAGGATGAATTCAGCTGCTAATGCTGCAAAACACCACATTAAAACTACTCATGCAACACTTCACAGTGCAAAGGGATAATGCCAGAGAAAGACCAAGTCAATCTCCTGATCCTTAAATCAAAGCGCCTGGCAGAGCATGTCAAGCGAGGGGAAAAAAAGATTTTGATAATGTCCATATTTTCTTAACTACTGGCAGAAATTGAGTGTAGAGGATTAAAAAGTATTGCCTGTCAGTCAACAATATGGGTAAAGCTTCTGCCGTGTCCTTTATAGGCTGGTCTGGTGTCTCCTGACTGTCCTGAGCGGCTCCTCATTGCTCTTGAACCCGAGGCTGCATCCATTTACTGTCGGAAGCTCCGCCTCCACCAGGTGATTGACCTGAGCATGCAGCCAATCACAAACGGCCTGGAATTAGACGTCTCCCGGCCCTTCGATTCCAGCTTCAGACAAGGTAGAGAACAGAGAGCGTGTGTGCATGTAATTTCTGTTGAGCAGGGGTCTCGTTGTTGACTTTGCCATTTGCATGAGCGTGAAACCGCGCTGTGTTCCTGGAAATGTTGCTTTTTGATTTCACTTGGGGATTGTAGGGTCTTTTTTCAAAGGCTAAATGTGCCTCTGTTAAAGACAAAGAAAGAGAGCGCACTAAGGACAGCGATCTGAGTGCAGATACTACTCATGGTTTTGCCTCAGATGACTTTGCAGCTGTGTTTGCGATGCAAGGCTTTGGATAGACCATACGGTCTGATCTGGAACAGACCACAGAATTCCCATGAAGAGGAAGCAAGGAACTATTTAGCACATCAGCTCTTTAATTAACTTTACGCTATGCCAGAAAAACTTTGCCTTAGGAGTGTTTAGTGTTTAGTTACGTTTGTGGCAGTAGAGCACTTTCTGTATATACAAAGTACAAGCAAAGCACTTAACATTTCATGAGAAGTTAAATTAAACTGTTAAAAAGAGGAACACGCTTGAATTTACAGTTCAATTCAGTTTTATTTATTCATTGGCAAATGACAAAAACAGGAGCTTTATATTGTAAGATAGTGACCCTGCAATAATACAGAGAATCAATCAGATGAATCCCTGAGCAGGCTCTTGGAGAAAGTGGAAAGGAAAAACTCCCTTTAATAGAAGGAAGAAACTGAGGACAGAACTAGGTTCAAGAAGAAGCAACCATCTGCCATGACCGGTTGGGGGTGAGGGCAGGAAAAAGCTCTGATTCACAGCTCTGAAAAGTTGTTCTAATGCTAAAAAAGTGGTTAAAGACTCTAAACCAAAATGATTAAATTAAGTAGTGTAAACGTAATTTTACTGTACTTGATATTTAGAGTTTCTGTGACATTTTCCCCACTGACAGAGATTTTTCTTTATTAATCTGAACTAAAAGTATATTTATATGCTTATTAAATTTGTGTGCATCTACAATTGTCTGCACTCGCCCACTTCAGTAACAAATTCTAGACATTAGCAAAAATACACTGCACATGTCAAAATACCAAATTTCTTATTTGTTCCAACACGTTAATACAGTGATGCCGTAACAATAGAAGTGACGTGTGTAACTGGTTTACTGAATGTCAGCACAGATAGGAGTGTGCAGTGTGTCTGTGTTAAAAATAACAATTTAAAAATACGCAAGCAAATACTCAAGATTAGTGTTTTTAACGGACAGGATTCACCAAGTGCTTTGTATATAATCAAAGCTAATAGAAAACTTTAAAAGCAGGTAAATGCCATAAAAGACAAAAGAACACTTGAAAAACAAATTTGAAAGAGATGAAAAATAATACATTACAAAAATGCAATTATAACACAGCTAAGACCAGTACAAAGCCTCAAAGGCTCTATCACTGCATGTACTTAGATCAGCACATGTAGCAAACAGTCACTTCAGATTGTTTGACCTGGGTGAGCTCAGGTCAAACAACCCCTAAATTTAAAGAAGCACGACAACGTGCATGACTGTACCATGCTCTGTAAGCAAGGGAGAGGATTTTTAACTGGATCATAATTGTTCAAAGCAGCCAGTGAAGGGACATTATTAGTGGTGTGATGTGGGGCTGTCTGTTTAATTTAGTAAACATTTACTAAGTTAAGAAAACAGAAAATTACACATTGATACAGGAAGAGGTGAAAGCATGAACAAGCAATTTCAGCTCTAATTTAGAAAATGCAGATCTCAATTTACTAATATTTCCCTGGTGGAAAAAATGTGTGTAACGCAGACAGAGGTTGGTAACCTCTGAATTACACATGCTGGCATTAACAGCAAAGGCCAACAGTCCCAGATTATTCTTGATAAGAAGGACAACAACCAGAACTATAATCAGCATCAAGCTGCAGAATTTTTCACCATTTTTACGAATGCCTGATGGCACGTTTGGAGTTAGCACTGATAACCTACAGACCTCATGTGGTTTGAAAAACAAAAACAGCTGAGCATCATCAGCAAATAGGAACTAGTTAGGCTCGTGTTGAAACGTTCAATAATCTGTCCCAGAGATGTCAGACAAATGAATAACAGGGGTCCAAGAACCAAGCTTGTTGGGACACAAAGCCTTAAACAGAGACAGCAAGATTTTTTAGTATAAGAGATCATTTGAAGCATTTTAGGGCTGCGTCTGAGTCACATAGACTATTGGTTAGATTTTGATGGCCATCCATGTCGAATGCATTACTGAGGTCTGTGGCTTAGTAAGTATGAGTTCATCAGAAGAAAAAGGTCACTCTCCATAATTAATGATCTCTTTTCACTCTAGTAGCACGTAATTTAGGAATGTATAGTTATAATACTTTGTGTGATTACAAAACAATTACTAAAAGTAAGTTATATTAACTGAATATGTTAAGTCAATAATAATTAGTTTGAGTTGTCTATAAGTGATTTAGTACATTTAGAATTTAGATGAAAGTTTAAAACGAAAAAAATATCACCAGCTTAAACAAATTAAAGAAATCTGTTGCCTTTTTCTTTTTAGTTCTACCATTTTTTTTTGTGGTTTGCAGTGTAGAAAAAAGTTGCAAATTGATGCACTAGTCATGTTTATTCATGAAAAACCAAAGCAATGAGCCAAAAGTTTGCCAAATGGAATGAAAATAAATTCAGGCAATATTTCTCCATGAGCCTATGCCTACAAAATACTTCATTCACATTACACTTAGTAATGTGAGCCACTGTTGCTATAGAAATCTGGATCAGAGCGCAGCTTCAAAAGAAAATTCGAAAATGGGGATTTACAGTCGAGGAAAGTACCTCCAGAACCAGTACACAAGTGAGAACTTTAACAAAAAGCCAAAACGAGACAAAAAAACACTTGTAAAACAGAAGAGAGTGTCCTTCATGCCCACACGAAGGAAATGCCACTAAGATGTAGCATTGAACAAAAGTAATTTCAGGCTGTGGAGAAATAAGAGTGATGCATAATTCAGTGGGCGCATATGGGCGCAAAATCCCCTGCAAAAGCCCACTTATACATATGCAGTCAGTGACACGCACACACACACTAAACACAGGATATTGTAATTGGAACAAGGTGCAGCGGGACTATGATCTCACCCCCTCCTGGCCTGTCAGTCTCCCTTTCCTTCACTCACTTTCCTTTTCTCCCTTTATTCTCCCAGCATTTTCTCTACCTCTTTCTCTTTTTCGCCCGCTTTCAGAGGACTCGAGCAAACAGACATATTTACACACACACACACTTTGTATCCCAGTCATGTTTTTTTCACTATCTTTAGCACGTCTTCCACCTCATTTCGTCTCCAAAGATAGCACCGGGGAGTCGTTAACGCACACACATTTTCTTTTTCTGCTGTTTCATGTAAATGGTTTCCAGACTTGCGATCCATCCATCACCCCTGTAAAACATACACACATGCATCAGCGAAATCAAGGCCTGTGTGATTGTGCCGTTCTTTGTTCTGCTTCATTTACTATGCACACACACATACACACACATACACATTGAGGTACATGCATTACCTTGTGTGTCACCCAAGGTCCTTAAACAAGAGTCAGTATATATTTGCTTTCAACACAGTGTTGCCCAACAAGTCTCCAACCTTGGTTCCTATTTCCCCACAACCCCCCGTCGCTTACTCTAATAATTGTGGTGTGTGGTGTTCATGCGGTTTGAGAAAACCACGTAAAAACCACTTTCACCAGCACTACCCTCCATCAAAAGCCGTGCTCGCTGCCTATGACACACATGTATATGCATGCCTTTCATCAGGCTCACAGTTTACCCGCACCCTTGCCAAATGACTAATAAAAAAAAAAGTGCATTCTGTATATATTTTTCCACATTTTAACTTTCTCCTCTCGTTTTCTCGTTTTCCGTTGTAACTATTTGGTTTTCAGAGCCATTATGTCTCCTTTCACGCGTTCACCTTGACGTATGGAGGCATATATAGTGTATCTGCTCTGTCAAACAGCCTGTCAGGTATGTTGTATTTTTGCCAGCTGCGTGTGAGCGTGCTGTGTTTTCGTTGGCCTCCCCCATCCGTCCACTCAGCCCGCCACTCTCACAGTTTACACGTCGAGAACAAACACAAATGTTGACATTTGAGAGCATTCTACATTTCCAACAAATTGCTCCCGTCACATAAAAACATTATGATTGTATGGTTTTCTTGTTTAACTTGGATCGGATGATTTAGGCTTCATCCTGCGCAAATGCCGTAAACTCTCATATGTAGCATAAATTACAAACATTTGCCGCTGCCGGGTTGAAGTTGAGGAAAATGGTGTTCTGGCTCAAATCTCGTTGCATTGAGGAGTAGTAGTCAAAAGCAAGCTTAAGTGTCTGACTGTACACCAAGTGTGTTTATACAGGGAGATAAAGAATGTTTGAATCCAGGCGAGGCGGTGCAAGGTGGTGAACGGTGGTGATGACTCTATGGGCTCACAGCTGGAGAGAGTCCAGAGAAATTCCTTTTTTTTTTTTTTTTTAAAGTGCATTAAACTTGCAATTAGTTATTTGGTCACTTGGAGGCAAACAGTTGTTTTGCCTTTTATATCATGAATTTGTTACCAGATGATCTTTATTTCAGATCATATACATGAAGGTCAAGTTACTGGACTGCAGGTCTTTGGACCCTAATGCAGAATGCAGGAGGCAGACTTACTAACAGACACCAAGCTAATTTATTGAAACTGATGCAAAAGACTTCAGAGATCTTGATAAACGACACGGGGAAAAGTGTACTAAACACTCATGGACCACTTTTACATCTCGCTAGCATCAGGTTGGACCCCTTTTACCTTCAGAACAGCTTTATTTCTTGGTGCCAAAAATTCAGTGCTGGAAACATTCCTCAGAGATTTTGGTCCATATTGACAGGACAGCATCGCACAGCTGACACAGATTTGTCAGCTGGACATCCGTGATCCAAATCTCTTTTTAAACCACATCTACTGGATTAAAATCTGGTGCTGTTGAGTGCCTTGAAACCAGCTTGAGTTTTGTTGTATGTTACAAGATGAGATGCATAGAGTCAGCAACAGCATTCGGGTAGGCTGTGGCACTTAAAGGAGGCCCAGGAAAATATCCTTCTCTGTAAACCCTAGATGTGTCTGTGTGGGGAAATCTCAGCAGATCAGCAGTTTCTGAAATCCTCCACTGATCAGTCGAAACCTACTGATCAGTCACAAGTCGCACAACATCATCGACGCAGACTGAGAATGCAAAAGTCGCCAGCATCAGTGCGGTAACAAACTTCTTTGGCTTGACCAGCAAGGTCGCACATCCAGGCCTTCCAGGACGAGGATTTGGGGCATAATTTATGCATCGTAAACTGTTCAATGAACTGCATTTTTGGGGTATGGTTTTGAGAGACGTTTGCAAGAAGAGACATTAGAACAACCAACACTGTAAATACTGGAAAGTCATTGCTTGGCTGTTTCTGTGCACAGCTGGGATTCTAGGTCTGTGTTTGTGGTTGGCTCTTCCACTGCTGGGTCACATATTTAGGTGAGCAGATGGATGGAGGGCTTAATTATCACTTAAGGCTAACAAGCCTGGTTAGCAAGCTGTATCCACAAAATGTGAAAATGTACTGGTGCAGATACCTGCTAATTAGTGCTCGGTAACACACTAAGAAAAAACTGGGATTTCATTCACCAAAGCTGGAGCGCAAAAGTCATGGGTGGTCAGTGCCATACAGCAGGCCATGTTTTTTGCTAGGTAACTAATTTGTATTAAAATGATCCAAAAAGCCACAAATTAGCAAAGATCAAAGAAAAGCTGCTCATCAGTCAGAGTGGCTTAAAATGCTAAATTAGCCATAAAGATCAAAACTGGGTTTTGTACCAGCTTATAAACATGTTCGTGTTGCTGATTTTATCCTGATCAAGCGCCTCCAACGGCGTAATGGATAACACTTGGCAGGTGAAAGGTCGCTGGTTTGATTCCAGCTGGTAACACAAACTCCCCTTGAGGTTGCATCTGCAGGGCACCATGTGAAAAAACGGCCAAATCAAACATGCAGAGCTACCTGCTGAGGAAACAGCTGATAACAGTTTTAGTGTATGATGAATTGTTTTTGAGAATTCCCTTTTGACTTCATGATTTTCTCCCAAAATTAGTAATGCCAATGTGAAGGTTGACTTACAGAAACACAGAAGAAGTTGTTTTTTGCCTCTGAACAGCAAAGAAATAAAAAAATAGTAATTCTGCGCGTGTGTGTGTCTGTTCTGTTACAGCAAGGGAGCAGCTGAGGCGATCCAGACACAGCAGGACCTTCCTGGTGGAGAGTGGAACTGGAGAGCTGTGGTCGGAGCTGCAGACTGGTAAGGCCATCTGTGTGCATGAGACAAGCAGACCTCACATGTGGGAGATATTGATGACTTTGACCTTTAACCCCAGCCTGCAGACTCTCAGGAGCAAACCCACCTGCTTTAAAAGAGGACAAACCCATGGTTTGCAGGTCCCGTTTGAACTGATTTAAATAATCCAATTATGTGTTTTAATAAAGAGATGAGTGAAAAAACTAGCAATCACTCTGCATACTTTGCATTTTCCAAGGTGATAAAACTAAAGTCATTCTCTCTGCTGTCGAGGCATGACAGCATTCTGTGGAGCCACGTGCGCCTGCTGACCCTTAATGCTCTTTTCCCTGTGCATGCACACAAACTCACATACACACACACACAGGAAGGACCCAGCCCATGGGACTCTCTGCACAGTAGATACAGTAAAGTAGAAAAGACTCTCTTTTATGTGCAAACATCTTTAGATTCCTCCTCTCGTTTTATATTTTTATTTCTGTTCATTTCCACCACCTGCCTCTACTGCGTCTCACGAGCTCTTGTGCTTAGTGTGCAGTCGTCAGGGTAGCTACACCAAAACTAACTCTTATCACCGGACATATCACAAACATACACTCGAGCAGGGGAAGAGCAGCAACCGCAGATGCCTCAAGGTTGTTTACATTCAAAACACTGCGTGTTCAAGAGTTTCAGGGGAAGCTGCAGACAATCCCAATAGACACACACGCATTTTTGCGCCTTCCACAAAAATGAAGACACGTTATCTTCCGCGATTTCCTCCTGCAAGCTTGTTGTGCTTGATATATATTTTTTATTTTTTTCTCAAATATCTGAAATGTGAGGTATGAAAAAGCAAAAATGTTCCTAGGACGCAAACAAAACAACAGCATGTGTTCATCCGTGCAATCTCTGTGTAGGTGATAGATATGTGGTTGCAGACTGCGGAGGAGGAACAGTTGACCTGACAGTCCATCAGATTGAGCAGCCACAGGGAACTCTTAAGGAGCTCTACAAGGCCTCAGGTACATCCTTTTACAAAGGACCATTAAAAACCAAACACATTACCTACAGTTCCCATAGCTGCAGTGTTTCCGCCAGGCGGTCCCTACGGCGCCGTCGGCGTAGACCTGGCCTTCGAAGCCATGCTGTGCCAGATCTTTGGCGAGGACTTCATCCAGAGCTTTAAAGCCAAGCGGCCAGCGGCCTGGGTGGACCTCATGATCGCGTTTGAGGCGAGGAAACGCACGGCGTCTCCGGGCAGGACCAACGCCCTCAACATCTCCCTGCCTTTCTCTTTCATCGACTACTACAAGAGGCACAGAGGGCAGAGTGTGGAGGCTGCACTGAGAAGGAGCAAGTGAGTGTGGGCTGAGAGGTGCGATGAGTGAGCAATGAGCATACGTGCGGCTTTAGACGACGGAATGATTTTTTTCCTTCCTTCTTTGTGTGTCAGTATGAATATAGTGAAGTGGTCATCCCAGGGGATGCTGAGGCTGACACAAGAGGCCATGAATGAGCTCTTCCAGCCCACCATCAGCAAGATTGTGAAGCACATTGGTAAGAAAGACAAATGTCCAAAGAAGAGGGCTGCTGCGCACATGCTATACACAAAAATGTACTGACTGACAGACCTGGGCACTTAAAAACTTCCTTTTCCTTCAACTCCCCACTTATGTTGTGTGTACTTTCACATAACTCTTCTGTTTAACTTTGCAGTAAATCTACAAGGGGAAACCAGAAAAACAACCCCAGTAGAGAGCCAGTGCATGTAGTCTTCAAGCTCAACGAACGCTAGGCTTGGGCTTAAAAAAATTAACTAGACCCTTTAAATTATTGACATTTTTGAGGTTCTTTTGGAACGAGAAGTGACCATATTTCAACAACAGGGTAGAGTTGCTTGTTAACACTGGCGAAATTTGAGAGCACACAGTATAAAAGATAGACGCAGCTACCATGATGTCGACCATTAATCCAATTTTAAAGCTTGCAAATGAGCCTGACCTGAATAAATCCCATTTCCAAAACCAAACGACATCAATATCTTATTCGAAACAAGTGACTGAGCCCACAAATGCACGAGGAAGGTGTTTATCTGTGTCAAATCAGTGAACTGTTTCCTTATAGACTTCTATAGGACAGGAAGTCTTTTCGTAATCACAGCTGTCGCCATCTGGTGGCCAGTGAAAAGAATGTAGGTACTGATGCTTTGTCTTCGCTTTTCAGACCCAGCAGCTATTGTTACGACCCAGCTCAAAAGCCGCAACATAAATAACGAGACGAACACCAGATTGTTGGTGAGAAGAGGTTTTATCTTAAAATGCCATAGCAGGGTGGCTAACATAGCTGGTACCACCAAGACACCTGACTAGGTGTGGCCAATTAGCACCAGCTGAATGTGCTGACGAGATCAGAGACTGCAGAGGGACGTAACAGCTATGTCCATCATTTTATTGTCTGTGGGCACACAAAATGGGTTAATCATGCGCTATAGATACCAGCTAATTAGTGCTAGGTAGCTGAGTAACGAAATAATAGAATTAGGGGCCCAGTAATGAAATGCAGTTGTTTTCAGTGATTTGTAAAGCCTGGGCGTTATAGGATTTTTTAGGACCAATATTTGGTAACCTTTGATATTCAGATTACGTAGACTAAAGATGGGACATGAGTTTGCTTAGATTCTTCCAAACCGTTCAAACTTCTGACCTTACTAGATTATCGACTACCAAAAGTATGAAGTGTGCCAATTCAGATGTAAAAGGACAAAAGCTGCTCCAGCTACAAATTACAGCTCAAATCAATCAAAACATAATGGCTGTCTTTGTGATCCTTTTCAAGATGGTTGTGATTTCCAGCCTTTTCAAACGAGAACAAAAGCAGAAAAATGCAGTCTGTTTCAAATCAAGCGCATTCTAGTGGTACATTCAAAACCATGGAATGGTTGCCCAGTATGAATCTTTGGTGGTCATTAAAAGAAAACTGGGAGTCAACGAAGGGTTTGACATGAAGAAACACCAGGGATAGCTGCTGGAAAAGGCAGAAATTCTCTCAATGGAAAGCTCAGTTACTTATAAAGAAGCTTTATATCTTCTTCTTCCTTCACAGAGGAGCTCATGACAAAACCAGAAGTGCATGGTGTGCGTTTCCTCTTCCTAGTCGGTGGTTTTGCAGAATCCCCTATGCTGCAAAAAGCCGTCCAGAAGGCACTGGGGAGGACGTGCCGCATCATCATTCCTCATGACGTTGGTCTTACGATACTGAAGGGTGCTGTGCTCTTCGGGTTGGATCCCACCGTGGTGAGAGCTCGGGAATACCCAGCAGTATCGGGATAGCGTTGTGACACATAGTCTCACGACCTTTCTCTCTCGCTTTCTGTCACAGGTCCGAGTGCGTCGTTGCCCTTTGACCTATGGTGTTGGTGTCCTGAACAGGTTTGTGGAGGGACGCCACCCTCGGGATAAACTCCTCATCAAGGATGGTCGTGAGTGGTGCACAGACATCCTCGATCGCTTCGTCTCCGTCGATCAGTCGGTGGCCCTGGGCGAGGTTGTGAGACGAAGCTACACGCCTGCTCGTCTGGGCCAACGGAAGATCATCATCAACATTTACTGCACCGCCACCGATGATGTCACATACATCTCCGACCCTGGAGTCAGGAAGTGTGGGACAATAACCTTAGACCTGCCCGAACCGCTACCGCCACCGGGTGCGGTGGGAGGAGCAGGGGCAGGAACCCCAGAGAGAAGGGAAATCAGAGCGACCATGCAGTTTGGCGACACAGAGATTAAAGTCACGGCCATTGATGTCATGTCTAACCGCTCAGTCCGGGCTTCCATAGACTTCCTGTCTAACTGAGGAGGAGCAGGAAGTGGAGCCATGGATGCAAAAACACACATTAGCTGATTGGAGGGATGATAATTTTAGAAAAAGCGGTACTTTGGGAGTGGGCGACATGTTTTTTTGGAAAAACACTGCGTTCTTAGATGCAACTTGCAACTTAAAATGCAAGAAGATCAAAAGAGAATCCATGCTTCACAAACACCAAACTCTTTGAATCTCTTTGAAGTCGAAGAGGGTCCGTCATGTCTCGCTTTATAATGCTGTCAGCAGCATTTCCTGCCCACAGTCAGAGAAACACTATGTGGGAACTTTGTGAAAACGAATGAAAGCTGGGGAGCGAGTAAACAAACGGCAAAGACAGACTTTAAAATCTCAGTGACTCTAACTAAACACAATATGCTACCTAATGAGTAAAACTCACTCATGTTGATCGTTAAATATACAGACTTTTACCTTTGGACCTCGTGTTAAACAAAGCCTTATTTAAACCTCGTGTGGCCGCAGCCACGCTGCAGATAATAACGTCACCGACTGGACCGCAGCCTTGTTTCTCTAATGTGAAAGCACTCCATCTAGCGGTGCAGAGACTGAACTACAACACTGCCCTGGGATCGATCAAAACACATACTATAAGAAAAGAACTGGCTTTATAACATTTAAGTATGTCATTTAAAAAGTTTCAAACCACTTTGAAGAACAAAAAATAAATAAATAAAGTTGTGGTATTTGAGGCAGAAGTTATAAACCTAAAACACAAGACCTCAGAAAGTTGTGAGCTTTTATTTTTGAGTGGAAACTATGAATTTAAGTCCAGTGCTGTCTTTTTATTTTATTTTATTTTTTTATTTATTTATTTTTTTGCCTTCAGATAATTCATCAGGAAACATTTGGCTCATAAGCTGACCCTAACCCTAACCCCACTGTGTCCTCCAGCTAGTTGCTAACATGTCCTGTTTTAGCATATTTCTCACATCCAGCACACAGCAGGAAATAGCCCTCTACAGATGCATTGTTACTACTGGACACAGTAGATGAAGCTCACTCACTACCTGCAGATGGATGCAGCTTTACATCTGAAAACCAAAACCTATTGTAAAGTTCCTTAAACCTGTGTTCTTGCCATTTCATTAGGTACACCTAGGCACGCAGACACAGTCACATGACCTGCTGAGGTTCAAACAGAGCAACAGAATGGGAAAGACGACTTAAGTGACCTTATATAGAGAATGATTGCTGGGTGCCAGAGATGCTGGCCTATTTCAGAAACTGTTCATCTGGCATTGTCCCACACAACCATCTCTAGGGTTTATAGATAAGGACCTAAAAACTCGATAACATCCAGCAAGCAGCAACTCGCACAGGCTCACCAAAACCTGACAAGACTGGAAAAACGTTGCGTGGATCCTTCTGAATTTGTGCTGCAACGTTTCGATGATAGTGTCACAATTTGGCGTCCCGAGCGGATTAAGGCACGATGTCACAAACTCAAACCACTACAGATCTCAGTGCGGCAAAGTGCCTTCGGGGTGTTGGGAAACGGGAGATTTGCAACAACAAATCTGTTGTAACTGTGGGACGCTGTCATGTCAGCATAAACCAGAATCACGGAGGAATGTTGAATCTGTGCCGCGAAGAACGGAAGGCCAAAGAGGATCCAACCCGGTACTAAAAAGGGGGTAACTAATGAAGCAGTAAGTGTGTCATTTTGTAAACCATGATCTATGCACTCAAGTTACAACTAATGTCTAATAAGCTTCAGACCTACGGTAAGTCACAGGTTTCAGGTCTTAATCAGTACATGTGTATATTACAAATGGTCCCCATTGTGGTAGAAAAAGATAATAAAGCTTCACTGGCAACTACAGAGTTGTTACAAAAATATGACTTTGCATAGTACTTGACATCACAGTTGGTATATCCATCTTTTATATACAGTGTATGATTGTCACTCGATTGATCTAATAATTTTCAAGATTTGATCAGTGGAGCCTTGTACTGAGTACCTGTACAAAGAAAATTAGGTGTATGTGTGGAGCTAAGGTCATAAAGACCTCATCATTGTAAATCAGTAACTGTCTTCTTGTGTATTTGTGTACTAACCCATCAATAAATATAATTCCGACCTCATCTTTAATATTTTGTCCAAACTGGGATGCATTTATGTCCGTATAACTGTTGAATACAAATCAAAGTTCACCCGTGTCTGGATTACTTCTTTAATCAAAGGTCATCTGAGTGCTCACAAACATCAGTCAGAACAAACGGTCCAGGTTTCAGCTGTGAATTTATTGATGAGAGTGCTCCAATAAATAGTTTCACACAGCGGGCCTAACAAATGGTTCAGAACTGCATCGATGCTTCGCTCTCCACGCTACACAGCAGTTCGTCACGTAACACAAAACCAAATTAGAAGTTGCGGAACGACTCCTTCGGATAACAGGACGCAGGAGTGTGTTACTAAAGAGGGGGGCTGCTGACAGTCTGCTTCCACTTCACCATTCCTCAGTAAAATTAAAAAAAAAAAAAAAAGGCCGTT
>VUQR01000004.1:31107-43364 GCA_015108515.1 Hemichromis elongatus | reverse complement strand
AGCCTTCCCAGAATAAAAATAAAAAAAAAAAAAAAAGGACGTGTGAAAAGACGCAGTACTTGAAATGTTTAATGGATGTTACCGTGTGAAAAATTCACTAAGAAAACCTACAGACAAAAAAAACATGAAACATCAACCGTCGTTCTTCTTCCCCCCTGCTGTTATACTTAACGTCTGCCGTGTGTCTGACTGCTTACAACACCTCATTTTATGCAAAATTAAAACCCAAACGTGTCAAATCTTTGTCTGCACCGTTACAGGAGACGCATTCTATCTGGCGTTTGGATTTAGCGCTTGTTTAAAATGGGGCTTTGTCGTTTTTGCGTCGTTAGTGAGCGTGGGGTCTCCCGCGGCCTCGGCCCCGTCCGGCGCCTCCCGGAGGTCCGTCCACAGAGCTGCGGGGGTTCTTGATCGTCTCGTCGACCGACAGAATGAGACAAGCTGCTTCCGACGCCGCCGTCAGGGCGTTGATCCGCACTATGGACGGCTCCCACACGCAGGCGACAAAGTTGTCTGCGATGTCCTCGTTGTTGATGTCCACGCCGTACCACATGCCCCCCTGATAGGTCACAAATGAAGCGCACACAGTCACCTTCACTTTAAGTACTTTAAGTACCGCCCGGGATTAAAAGGCACGTGTGTTCGTTTTCTACCTGTGCGTGTTTCGCCCGCAGTTTGTTCAGGATGTTGGTGGCGTCGAAGCCGGCGTTGTCGCACAGCTGTCTGGGGATGACCTCCAGGGCCTTGGCGTACGCTCCAATCAGGAGCTGCTGTTTTCCGGGGATGGTCCTCGAGTAGTCCCGCAGATACTTGGACAGCTCCATCTCTATGGCTCCTCCACCCGCTACAACAGAGTCATTCTAGGGAGAGGGTCGATACAGTTAACGCACCGGAAATCAAAATCTATCAATGACAGTGACGAGGAAAGATAAACCACACCTACAGGAAACGAGTCAGACAGTGTCACAGAGATATATTTTACTAACATGTCACAGCAACTCAAACTCAAGCTTCCTCCTCATGAAGCATTGGTGAAGCTGTACTCGTGTTTCTAGCTAAGCAACCAGTATGCATCTAATTTATCATCAGCCAATTAAAATCCTACTTTTAAGTACGATTTAATGATTTTCGCCCCACGTGCGCTAAATAAAAACAGAGACCGATTCTTTAAACTCAACCCAGGAATAATCAGCATCTGAAAACTTGTGGAGCTGACCTTGATGGCCCTGCGTACGATCATGATGGCATCGTGCAGCGACCGCTCCGTCTCCTCTGTGAACTGCTCGGCCCCGCCCCTCAGGATGATGGTGCATGTCTTCGCCTTCGGGCAGCCCTTAAAGAAGTTGTACCTACACAGAAAAAACACAAACAGCAAAACACAAATGTGTCACTTTGAAGTTGCTGCTTTACTATTTTTGTCACCGCAGTGACAGTTTTGTCTTTTGTCACACTGAGGAAAATCTCATCCATCACGGGGTCACGGGGGCAGCAGCCTAAGGTCGAACTTGACATCCGACCAACATGCAGTTACATTTCTTGGGGAGGTGCGTGTAAGGTTACGGCTTAGGGCTAAAATGACGTTATGGTGCAAGTTACGCCGTAGATCTGACGCATTATTATAATACACGTGTTAGCAGAGAAGTCCAGACCTCTTCTACCCCAACCCCCTGCTCCAGTGGAGCACCAAGACCTTCCCAGGCCATCTGAGCGATATAATCTTTTAAGTGTGTCCTGGATCTACCTCACCCAGGAGCTTTTGTGCTGGGCTGCAACGCACAGAAGAAGTGGAGCTGTGACTGAGACGTGAGCTCGGGTGGAGTGAAAGAAACCGTTTTGCTAAGGTTCATAACACCATCGCTGATCTGTTCACCTCCTACATCCAGCACTGTTTTACTGTGCATAGCAACACAGCCTGAGAAAAGCCATAGAAGTTAAAATTAAGGTCAGTTTTAAAAGCTTAGTTCCTTCTGATCTTTAAATGCGGCAACTCTATGCAGGAGGCCTCTTAAATGATGTTTCGTGTGTTTCCTATAGAGAAGAGGCTCCAGGACAGAAACAGTGACTTGTTCCTCGGTGTTCCCCAGGATGAGTCTAGACTGCTGCCCCAATGACCCAAACACAGATAAGCAATAGAAAATGGATGAATGGAAATTTTATTGACACTTAAAAATATAACAATAAAAAAAAACCCTTCAGAAGCCATATGATGGTAGCTCTAGTGCAACCCACCGCAAACAACTCTCAGATGGATGAAGAATATCCAAAACGGACCTTTCAAACTTTTCAACACTTGTTCATCCACTGACCATGAAGTATAATTATTAGTATACGTTTATCCGTTATACTTATCTCTTGTCGCAATATACGCCTCTCTCACCTCTCTCCTCCAACCTGGACTTCTTCAAACAGCTCACACTGTCCCAGCACATCTTCGGTCATCGCTCCTACAGACGTCTGGATGGAGCCCCCGCAGGCCTGGTGGTCACATTACACAGTCAACCATCTGCTTTCACCCTCAGTATCAGTCAAAGCGTCAGCACTTTAAAAACTAAGTCAGCTCCAACAAGCTAAATGACAAACTCACCAACAGCAGTTTTCAACATAATAATGAACTTCAAAGACTGGTTTTGGATTTTTGGCGCGCTGGCTGATCCGTAACAAAAAACTGAATGTCTCACCATCATGGTCCTCTTCAGGTCTTCCTCCTGAACCCGCCCAGCACAGAACAGGTCTCTGTCAGCGAAGTACTGCGTGGCCACATCACCGATGGGCAACTTTGACAGGACAACCTTGGCTCCTGACTGATAGATCTTCTCCAGCTTGTCGTATAAGATGTTCCACTCTGCATCCACGATGGCCTGGTAGTCCTGCAGCAAAGGTTCGGGTTAGAGGGAGCGCGGAAACGAAACCATTTGACGAACAGCTTTGTCGCAGCCGATTCGTACCTCCACAGATTTCACACGGACTTCGGCGTTGTCCTTCTCGGCTTTCAGCTCTAGCTCCACATTTAGCAAAGCGATCTTTGGATTTTCGTAGCGTTTGGGCTGCATCTCAAAGCCGGCGTAGGAGAACGTCTTCTTGAACGCAACGCCGGAGATCAGCTGGGACTCCTGAACATTTAACAAACCAACAACGTGAGGTAAGACCATGTATGATGTATTATCTGTTCTTTTAAAAGATTTCACAGCACCAACCTCCAGAGCTCCTCCCTGGACCTTCTTGATACCGATCATCTTCAGAGACATGAGCTCATCCAGTGACACGACTGCATCCACAACCATCTTGGAGAAGAAGTCCTTTTGACCGGCGATCAGCTTGGAGTTTAGAGCTGTGGCTGCACATTTCTCCAACAGCTCCCTCTGCTCTCTGACACAGTGAAGCAGAAAAGAGGTGGTTAGCTGTACTGCTCACCAGAGAAACACAAAAAGCTGTTCAAGCCAAACTGAGAACTCACTGCTTGTCGTCTTTTTTCACAGGGACGGCAATCTCCTTGATCTTGTTGACGGCGAGATTGGTGGCGGTGCGGAACGCTCTGATGATGGTCTGTGGGTGGAGACCCTCCTCCACGTACGGCTTCAGCTGCTTCAGGAACTCTGCAGCCAGAAGGGTGACGGAGGTGGTGCCGTCTCCAACCTGAGGACAAAGACGGTGTTGGTCTGAAATTCCTGACGGCATAAACTCCGACGCGCAAACGGCCTCAAACAGCTCACCTCAGCATCCTGGGAGCGAGCGATGTCCACTAGAGTTTTGGCCGCGGGGTGAACCACATCCAGCAGTTTCAGAATGGTGGCTCCATCGTTGGAGATTGTGGCCTTACCTGGAAAAAATAAACATTAGCATTACGCCGACGGTGCCGCAGGCCAATTCAGGGAACAATAACGCCTTATTTTTCCACCCATCCATCTCACCTCTGCTGTCCACCATCAGTTTGTCCATCCCCCTGGGCCCCAGGGTGGTCCTGACAGCCTCAGCAATCACCTGCAGAAGGAAACACGAGCAGCACATTTAGACGACTTCAAAGAATGTTTAGTTAAAGTCAAAGCAAACAGAAAATAGACACGGAGAACTACGAAGAAATGAATTTATGTTCTGACCTGGCAGGCATTGATGTTGCTGATGAGCTGGGGAATGCCCTGAGATGTGTCCGTCCCCTCCTTGAGCAGGATAACCGGTGTGGGCTGAAGTAGAGAGGGAAGACAAAGGAAGACAAGGTAAGCAAAGTGACAATCTACTCACACCTGTCAGCAGCATACACCTTGCATGGGCACATCAGAGATCCCATCAGTCTGCTCATTTAAACACAATGTAGGTGTTTTTGGACTAAGCTACAGGGGCTTTGCAACAAAGCCTCTCCGTTTGTCCACTACCTGGAACAAACCATTTTAACTCACATCCTCCTCACATTTCTTCTGACTGGCCAAACAGAAGGTGGGCGTGGCTCATTTGGTCACATTGGTGCTAGTTTAAGGACATACACGCTGCACTCAGGTGCTTAAAAAGCAGGAAACCAGATTTCTTTGAAATTGGTGATGATGTTTCCCGTCTCACGGTTTCTTGGATAAGAGGCGACATGTCTTCAACAAACTTAAAGAAGTACATTTGCCTTCTTTTTAACCTCCTATGATTATCATGACCCGGATGACTGAGAACCTACACAGACATATACACTCTGACATCATACAAATCCATGAGTAGGAGGAAAAAGTCCTGCAAAAGCACTGTGACAGTGATGACGCGCAAACATCTTTTGTACATCCACATTACCAAAAGCACCGATGCCACATTGAAGTCACATTGTGGGATAAACATTATGTCAAAGTACAACTGCCTAGACTTAGACGGTAATTTATACACAACATTGTTGTACACTAGCAATTGTCAGTGCTGTCAGTGCATGCATGTAGGTATGTAAAGCTGGTATCATTTTTCGGCCCATTGGCTTTCAGATTTTTACTGCTAAAAGCAGAACATCACATAAGCCGGCGCAGCTCTTCAGCGGTACAAAGAGGCTCAACACACAGCAGCTCAGCTCATCACGCACTAGGTGGAGGGTGGTATTAAAATCAAATATGTTCAAATGCTAAAAGCCAATCCACTTTATGTAGTTAAATATGTAACTACACGACGCTAGCTCATCCTTTAACACTAGTTTATAGGAAGCAGTTTAGCATTAGCATCGTATCCGCCCATTGATAACGGCTATGCTAGCATTGTCTGGCTAAAAATAATAACCTTTTAAAAAGCCACATCATAAAATAAAAGCTTTCCGGGACTTCTAACAGCCTGTCGCCGACACCAGGCGCAGTCCGGGCGACGATGCTCCCCGATAAACTACAGGATGGAGGTGGATTAGATGTTTGAGCGTGGTGCATGAAGCTAGCTGACTCACCATCATCTTTGCAGTTCTTTCGAGAAGCTTTCCACCGGCATCGGATCCCAGAATGCTTTTCGAAAGCATGCGCTGTTATGGGGGTACGTTCAAGAACAAGTAGCAGTGGTTTGTCAACGATTTGAGATGTACTATTTCACGCTGTTATGTTTCTGAAATAAAACAAGTGTTTGTGATATGTTCGTGAATAATTTCTATGTAGCATTAAAGTGTCCCGTTTAAAATAAATAAATAAGTAGCACGCAATAAACGTCTTCTTATGTCTGCTTTCTTCAGAGGTCCCCGGCATCCTCCTCTGTCACACCAGCTCTCTGCCTCCTTCACTACATCCATTGATCTTCCGAGGTCTTCCTCTTTTCCTCCTGCCTGGCAGCTCTTTTTATCTCTTTTTTTCTCATTCTTTGTCAAATATGCTGCCACCCTGCTTCTCTAACTTTGTCTCCAATCCACTCTGTCTGAGCCGTCCCTCTGATGTATTTGTTTCTAATCTTGTCCACCCTCCTCGCTCCCAATAAGACTCTTAACATCTCCACTTCTGCCTCCTGTCTTTTTGTCCAAACGACAAAGGTCACTGCCATCTTATAAATCTTGACTTTCACTCTTGCTGCTATCCTCTGGTCACAAATCACCAGTGACACTCATCTCCACCCTACCTGCACTCTCTTTTTCACCTCTTTTGACTATTGCTTTGAATGGTTGACCGCAGGTATGTAAAATCATCCACCTTCACTATGTCTGCTCCTTGCTTCTCCACTGTTACACCTGTCTCCCTCCCATTCACAAACACATTCTATTTTGCTTTTACTGACTGCCATTCCTCTTCTGTACACCTCAGCCTCTCTAAGGCTCTCTTCCACCTCCATTCTGCTCTCACTACAGATTATAATGTCATCTGCGAGCATTAGAGTCCACAAAGACTCCATCATCTGTCAGCCTGTCCATCATCATTGCAAACACTCTTCCCGAAGCACACCACTTCATCTCACAAAGGCTGTAATTTATATATAGTCTAAGTTTCTATTATTAATTTGCTGTTTCGGCTAAGTTTTCTTAATTAATAAATATAATCAAATTACTTTTAATGAAAGTAACACCTTAAAATAAAAAAGAAATCACCGTTTTGTTGAAGGTGTTATTGAACGCAGCTTTTGTTGCGTCTCGCAGCGCCTCTGAAATCAGGCCTGTGATTGGCTTGCAGCCCCCAAAGTTGCAGCCCTGAGTGTGCTTGAAACTTTTATCCGCGTTCACCGTGCGGGCGGAGAACTGAAGGTGCTGTGTAGCCTACAGCATCTACTTGATACTGTGACGACAAAACACGCGCACCTAAACTTACCCCAGAGCTCGCGCGGAGTTCAGATACTGTACATACATTGGTGGCGGGAGATTGGGTAAAGAGTGACTTATTGGGATATTTAAAATTTCACTTTAACAAACGAGTATAGTCGGAACCGGGTGGTGTTTGTGTTTTCAGGAGGCCGTCGCGAGGATGGATGATTTCGGAGTTTATGGGGTTTTCGGAGTAAACGGTCCGCCTCAAAAGCTGCTGAGGTAACACGCAGGTTTTCGACTCGCAAATAATTTCATGTAGTTGTTTTTCGTTCGTATCTGTGAGCCGCTCATGTGTCTTTGAATGGCTCGATCGCCGTTAACCAAAATTGCTAGGAGCAACAGCTCTGTCGCTACACTTTTATTGCTTCTCATTGGCGCCTCTTTGAATTAGACCTGTTTACAAACAGTCGCTTCACTTCTCTTACTTTAAAACATTAAATAATTCCCCCCTCTTGTTTTTCTGCATGTAAAATCGAGCAGTGTGCCTTTATTTGCTTGATTCTTCGTTTGCTTTTCCGTGTCAGCGCTGAAGGCTCTAGCAGGGTCCGTGTTGCAGTTCCACCAAGCGTCCGCCAGGTGGTGCTGTTTAGTTGTGGTCGGTGGGGGGAGAGGATATGCGTCAACGCAGAGCTCAACGATCCTGATCGGATGCCCATCACTATTGGAAAACTGACTCCTTATAACAAGTAGGTTCGCCCTGATTATATATATATTTTAATTTGAGATTTTTATTTTAATACGCTTTAACAATCTTTCTCTGATTGATTCACATTTCACCTTCAGATGCTTGTCATGGGAGCAGTGGGAGGAGGAGACCTGGATAAACAGTGTGACACTGAACGTCTCTCTAGAGGGAGGAAACCTGGTAAATACTGAGGAAATCTGAAGAGCTTACAAAAACATTAGGGTTTTCTTAAGTTAAAGCTTTAAGTCAGATATCACGGGTTAATGTGTATAAATCCCTTTTTTTTTTCAGTCAACAGAACCAGAAGTTATCATGGCTGTTAAGGAATACACACCGAAGGTAATCTGATAAGGATTGCTGCTGTTGGTAAAAGCAGATAACAACAATTACATCATTTGAATTGTGTTGCATCTCAGGACACGGCTGCACCACCCGCAGCCCGAGAGCTCCACGGAAAGAGGAAAAGAGAGCAAACTGCAGAAGAAGAAGAAGAAGGCAATGACTGGACAAAGAGAAGAGAAGAAGAGGAGAACATGTGTCCAAATGCAACAACTGAGAAGACCACACCTGTGCGAAGGGTCAGAGGTCAAGCCAGAGGGAACCAGAAGCTGTTTGCAAGCGGTGCTGATACCACCAAGCTGAAGGGAGCAGGTGAAAAAGGAGGTGAGGCTTTTTTGTTTTGTTGTTGTTGTGTTTTTTAGTGTTTCTTTAGGCGCTATTTCTTACATCAAACCTGCTTTCTCTCCGTCCTTGCCACACAGCAGCAGAGGCGCAGGGGACTGTGGGAAGAACGCCGCCTCAAAGTGCAGTCAAGACGAAGACTAGGCAGGCCAAAGCTCCCACAAACACCGGTGCTGTTTCTTTTTTTCTTCCTTTTTCTGTCCTGATTTATTCCCTCTTCTGTCCAAGCAGCAGACACCGCCCATCCGCATGTGACCGATCGCACCTCGTATGCAGCTATAGTGGAATGTGTGAATGCGGCTTGTAGTGTAAATTGATGGTGTCGGACTGTGTGTGAGCAAATAAACAACAAATATGAGGCCTCTTTGCAAATACAAACACGGCTCTGCGGTTTTAGGACTATGTCGCCATATGTCTGTAGAATAATGAGACGTCGGCTTAATGAGAACTGCTTGCAGCTGGCTTCACAAATGGGAGAATATATCTGTTGGATCTGTCATTGCACTTTGGGGAAGGATAAAAGATTTGGAGCAGGGATGTCAAACATGCGGCCAGAGGACGAGAACAAGCCTTCTGCACGGCTATGCAAAGTGTAATAAATTGCAGTAAAGTCATTTTATATATAACCCAGTAACATAACACTAAAGTGAAGTCACTAAATGCTGCTTTGTAGTACTCAGGATTCGGATGGCAAACATCCAAGCACTGGAATGGCAAAAACGGTTGAATGAATTGACTTTGACATGGTTGTTGGTGAAAGGCAGGCTGCTGTGAGCGTTTCAGAAACATGTTCTGGGTGATGATGGTGTCTGGCTGCTCTCAACACAACATGACACGTCATGTTTCCTTGCAGCTCCGTTGGCCAGCCCGTCAGGTCGCTGGGGTCAGACGTTATGTCCCATCGATGCTCAAACAGCAATTCTGATTGGAGGCCAGGGAGCCAGGATGCAGTTCTGCAAAGATCCAATGTGGAAGCTCTGCACAGGTCGGTCATCAATGGAAATTTTGGACTCTTGTTGATATTACAGCTCAGGTGAGAGCCGTGTTTAAGGAGACGTTCTGTGCGCAACAGAGGACATGTCCTGGGTGGCGGCGGAGACTCTGGCAGAAGGTCCGACCCCTGAGGCCAGGATCGGCCACACAGCCATCTACGACCCCGACTCGAGGAGGATCTTTGTGTTCGGGGGCTCCAAAAACAAGAAGTGGTTCAATGATGTGCACATCCTGGACATGCAGAGCTGGAAGTGGACCATGGTAGAGGTGCGTGTTGACCTTTTCTGTGTCCTCACTTTATTTCTGTTCTCTCTCTTTTTTTTCTCTTTTTTTTTTTACATGACTTCCTGATGCTCTTCTTTTTCTTCTTCAGGCTCAGGGTAAGGTTCCTCCTCTGGCCTACCACAGCTGCAGTATGTTTCAGGGTGAGCTGTTTGTGCTGGGAGGGGTGTTTCCTCGGCCCAACCCAGAGCCCGATGGCTGTAGCGACTCTCTGTATATCTTCGACCCCCGCCTCTCCATCTGGTACCAGCCCATCGTCACCGGAGACAAACCCTCCCCTCGCTCAGGGTAACAAAGCTTTATTTAACGCACACTTTTTTAAACTTTTTTAAAAATTTAGTTGGTCCATATTTTCAAACTACTTTTTGTTTTGTCTTGCAGTCATTCTGCATGCGTGATGCAGGAGAGGAAGATCTATGTGTTTGGTGGCTGGGACACTCCCGTATGCTACAATGACATGTACATGTTGGACCTTGGTGAGCAACACACACAAATAAATCAGGGGGAACGTGTAACTACACATCCATGCTTGCATGATGAAATGTAACGTGTGTTTACGTCTTAGGCCTGATGGAGTTTTCTGCCGTCAAAACAACGGGGAATCCCCCGTCTCCTCGAAGGTATCGCACACAACACCCATGTGAAATACGAAATGTTATGTGAGCGTGTGAGCCATCGGAGCCGAGTTCAGTGCGACCATGGATCTGACCGGTGTTACGCATGCTTTGATGAACCTGTGATGTTCAAAAAAAGCTGCCTGCTCCTCGGGCAGTGTGACCTTTGTGCGTCTTGAGGAGCACGCAGCTGCATGCTGGGAATCTTTTGTGCAGCGCTTTGTTATCTGCTGCAGGATGCTGTGAGGACATTTTCAGTGGCGCAGAGGTAGAACGACACCAGAAGGTTTTGAGGCAGATTTAATTTCCTAATTTCTCAGGAGACAGACTCCCCCCCCTAAATGAGACAGTGCCTACCGTGTGTCCGTTGAAATCGTCTGTGATATGTGTTCCCAGGAACCCAAAACGACTCCCTTCACGTCCTCTCCATTTATGTTCAGTGACAGATGGTCATTCTGATTTCTCCTGAAACTGATGAACAGCTCTTTGGTGTTTTTTTTTTGGTGTTCAGAGCCAAGTTGTTTTCAGTGTGTCAGCCTCTGTGTTTCCTCCAGTGATCAGACCGATCTATTTTTGTGTTGTCTGCAAACTTAATTTGTTGTGTTGTGAGATGCTATAAAGGGCTCAAAACGGTGTGGAGGACACTGGAAATGGCAACATCTATTGTCCTATTGGTTCTGTATAAATACAGATGTGCGCCCAGAGTAGGTGGGCGTGCTTGGTGTATTTGAGGATCAGTCTATTGGTGTTACAGCCTCTGGTCTGTAGTTACGGAGGCAATTTACTACACACTGTCTGGGAGCTGGTGCTATAATGGGAGTCTTTACCCAGGTGGAGACACACCGCGTGATGCAGCAGCATTTAGGGACAAATGGAGGCTTTACGGAGATATTTACGTTCCTCAAATTAAGGTTTAATAAGATTTTATTAAGGCTGGAGATTAAAATGAGAGCAGAGATTGTTGCAAATTCATCTGCAGTAATTTCAAGAACCTTTAAGCAACTTGAAATTAAACAGTAAATTTGTGTGTTTCAGCTGGCACGGCAGCGCTGTGCTGTCAGACACAAAGTTCCTGATCCACGGTGGTTACAACGGAAACAACGCCCTCAGTGACACCTTCATCTTTGATACAGGTGAGCAGAGGTTTACATTTTGAAATGTAGCTCTTTGTTGGTTGATGACGGAGTCGGACTGATAGAGGATTTAAGATCCAGACAGAATTATTTTAGGGTTTTGGTAACCCAATTCCCAAACTAGGTAGGAGACCCTGCTTACTCTGCTGTTCCTGCACAATGCATACTGCGAGTCTGCTTTGTTCTGCACCAAGATGCCTCCATCATGTCCTTATTATTTAAAATAAAAGCCACAGCAATATAAACAATAAAGCTTGCAGAAGCCACCTTCACCTGACTGTTGAGTGTAAAAATGAGGATTATCGGAAAAATAGAAAGTGTCCCTCCATACACACACCAGGCGAGGCAGCCAGAGAGCAAAAGGAAATTTTGTGCCTTTGTTTTTCTGTTTCAGACACCAACAGCTGGACAGAGGTTAGCGTGCCTAAGCTGTCTGTACCCAGGGCGGGGCACTCCATCATCACCATGGAGACGGCCGGTCACCGCTGCTTCTCGGAGGAAGATGAAGACGTGGACGCGAACGGCGGTAGAACCCTGCTGGCGTTCGGAGGCGGAGACAACGAGGGTAACTTCTACTCCGACCTGACGACTGTCGCCGTGGAGGAGCTGCACGGTGCTATTTAAAGAGAGCGAGTCAGAGGTGAATCCTCTCTGCCTGACTGGATGTGAAGCTATTTTAACACCATCACCCTTTGTTATTTATATTCCTGTGGGGTTTTTTTTTCCCTTTCTGTTGAATGTCTCCTTTCTTCTTTCGCTTTAAAAGGTTTCACTAGTTTTATTTGCTGCATCTGAGCTTCTAAAGAGAAACCTCAAAAGATCAGTGTATATAGTGTGCAAGAAAAGGATTAAAACAGCAAAGCAGTACTTTCTGAAATGGACTTAAAGGAAAGAGATTTCTCTCGTTTTGGAGCTCCCACTCATAAAAACAATATTTGCTTTAAAGCAAAGGGAAGATTTGATGATGTAAATATGTTTGAAACTTCTCTTTTTCCTCAGGTACTTTTTAAAATGTTGGCTTATATCCACTTGAATTTGTATTTTTTTCCTTTCTGATGTGTGTAAGTGCACAAGAATTTTTTTTTTTTACTACTACTATTTGTCATCATCTCCACACTATCAAAGGGGGAGGGGGGGGGGGGTTTTTTTCA
>VUQR01000004.1:10564-24003 GCA_015108515.1 Hemichromis elongatus | reverse complement strand
TTGGGAAAAAACCCCCCCCCCCCCCCCCTTCCCCCCCAATAAAATTCAGATTCATCAGTTGCAGAGGTTGTACAGATATGGTTTCCTGCTTAGAACCGCTTTTCTATACATTTGATTAGCAGTTTTTTGAGGTATGTGCTTCAAGTCCATACTAAAAAGCTGGAACTAAGCTTCCATATCTGCAGCATCTGTGTTAATCTTGCAGACAGTTTTATCTTTCCATTATGAGAAAGGCACATTTGTTCACATTAAAGCTATTATAGTTTCTAGTGAAGAGTGTGACTTGGGCAGACGATGTTGAAGATCACGTGGTATTTGTCTCCTCATTAAAATCTCTGTGGATGTTTGATGGGGAAAGAAATTGCCTAGGTCTAGGCATTGACACTGTAGCCACTGGATGATGTCAGCAAGCGTTTGAAGCTAACCCCACTTTGTGGTGCTACCGTACGAATGCATCTGTGGTGAGGATTTGCTTTTAGCAGCTGATCAGCAGTTTTGATGAGTGTGGGAACTTAAATAGAACTATTGTTGTGACGCGCAAAGTATTTTTAATGAAACCTTTGTGAAAAATTAGATGGGTTGCTTTGTAACACAAAAGAAACACAATAAGGGGAGTGCTACAGTGCACTCTGTCAAGCTAAACAGAAACAACGAAAACCCAAAACTTTAGTGTGAACTGCTGACGCATGGCCCTATCAAAATACGGAACTTATTTTATCAGCCAATAGGAGTGTGTCTTGGTAGTAAACACTGAAGGGTTCAAAGATATTTTTTTCTGTCTTTACTTCCCATAAAAGCAAAACGCTGACATAAGTTTGCCAGTAGATATAATGCACATGTACCACTGCCTGTCGCCACTTCTGTTAAGCCACTTTTTTTTTTTTCTTACACATGCAGTGCAGCTGCAAGCAACTTCTATTTATTACCTGATGGACATTCGTGTGAGAATGCAAATGTTTGACTCAGTAGGATCAGACAAACTGTCTTTAACTTGCCAGCTTCCTAATGAGTCCACATGTCGTCAGATTTCACCCGAACAGAAACTTTTAGACTTTTTCACCTTTGTTTTCTGGAGTTGTTGTTGTTTAAGAACAGCATTGGGGTGTAAAGAAAAGTGGACATATGCCTATATTCATATCTAGGCAAATAAGTACGCACAGTGGCGGTGAGACATGCGTGTTCTTACACAGCTACACCCTTATGGGAACAAAGGTCAGCAGTAATGCAGTAGAGTCATACACTGTAGCTGCCTTTCACATACAGTACAAACAGACGGGGCATTTCCATCTCCAGTGGGATCTTAAAAGTTGACGTCATAGTGAAAGCGGGGCACTTTTGGACATGTTGCTGTAAGAGAGTGCAAAGTAATGAGCAGAAGCTTCCTCACTGTGTTCAGTGTGACAGCCTCTGCACAAGACCTTGGTGAAAGAGAAGCGGTCGATTGAAACATCAGACCTGGCTCCACTCGAGCTGCATTACAATCAAATGTCCAGTCTGATAGGCAAATACTTGAAAGCATACATAACCGGCAGAATATGGAGCAGTGTTCAGTTTGTAGCAGAAGGCACACAAAGCTGGAAGGGAGATGACTGCTTCTGTGATATCTTGTCAGGCTCATAAGAGTGTAAAAACCAAACTGCGGTACCTTGGCGATTAATAACCCCTGTTATTAATCGCCTATCGGTTCTATTCTCGGACGCTCTTTGTGCGGCCTTCACCTTATGTCGGTTTGAAATAATGCTGTTGTTGTTCTGAACGCGTCCATTCCCGTCCCACAACATCCATTGAGTATTTAGGGGTGGATTTGAAGAGGGGGGGGGAGAGAAAAGTTCAGGGTCATGACAAATTCTTAACTAGGTTTGTAGGCAAAAGGCCATGGATGAATACTCCCACACAAGTCCAGTCTGTCTTTAAAGGCCATGTATAGAAAGGCTTTGGTGTCAGGTCTCAAGATACGGGACAAAATGGCACCGGGCATGAGGACGGGCTGAGTGTTGATGAGTCTCTCTGTGCCCGTCAGAGATTTAAGTGTAGGTTTTGATCCTTTCAACCCACAAGCAGGTTATTATCCACTTGTATGTGCTAAAGACGACTTGATTGCAGTGGTTTATTCAAATATTTTGAGGGACTCTAATTGGGAGCTGCTTTTACTTTGCTTCAGAGTTTGCAAGCTTTTTTTTTTTTCCTTCTTTACACATGACTGCCAGCTAATCTGTGAGTTAATGGTTGTACAGGTCTTGGGGGATTGTAGGTTAAAGTTACTGACCAACACAGTTTTCCATTCAGTCATCGTGAACAGTTGCCGCACACGTATAATTAGAGAGCTGTCAAATACAGACAAGTGACTTATGACATCTGTCTGACAGTGTGAAATGGCAGATATGTTGAGTGGCTTTGATTGTACACGTTCCCACGTTGTGCAAGGCTTCGGGCCTGCTGTTAGTTTGAGGAAGTCATTTGTTTGTTCCACGCGGGTGCGACCACTTCAGTGTTAAATAAAAGGATAAATGTATGTTTATTGCATTTTAGATTGTATATTTGTGTTTAAACTACCCGGTGTTAAAATATCACATGAGTGCAGTTTGAAATAGGTTTAGGTGCAAGTCATCTTGTGAACATGTTTGCACAGTTTGTCCACTTCCCTAGACGTGATCACTCAAGTCTTCTTCGAGTTGTGTGATTTCCTGTTTTACAGTGCTTTCCCTCTATTCACTGAGCCACGTCTTATGAACCACTAATATAGCTAGAAATACTGGTATGGCTCTTCAGGTCTGTCAGGTCATCCTTTGTTGGTTGCACACTTGCTTAGTATGCCGGATCTTCCGCACGTTATAGAGCCATGCTATTAATTTGTCAACGTTGAGACATTTCCTCATTGGGCCGTTGGGAGAAAATGTAAAACTAACTAAACTAGATTTGGAAGTGGCGTTAGAGATTTTATTGAGTTTTTGTGGGGTTTATTTATGCAAGTCTTTATTCCCAAAGGACTTACAACAAGGAAATAAAGCACAATAGGAGATAAAGCACTTGCCCACCTCCAGCTAGATGTATAAAGCAGTACATGCAGATGTTACTTCCTCACTCACACACTCCTATTAAAATCATTATAAAATGTGTGGCGAGAAGTTCCTCACCTTTGGATCAGATGTAAACATGTTTTGTGTAGGTCACTGTTTTTTTTGTTGTTTTTTTTTCCATTCTTTCTCCCAGAAGACTAAAATTATTAACTTACTTCTATTTTTTTTTTTCAAGCAAAAACGAAGGAATCACCATCAAGAAAAGCAAACAAAAATATCTGTATCGGCTCTGGGGCTGATGGCTACTTTTTGGAATGGCATCAGTACAGAATCTCATCATCGGCGTATCGTTTTTTGTTTTTTTTTTCTTGTCGTGTACATGGCACTAGGGAAACTTTCTTAAGGCATGTTCGTATGTTTATATGCTTCATCTTAAAGAGCTGTTAATGACAAATGCAGTTCATAAGCCTTTTTATAAACCATCATTTCTCCCTTCGTACCACCTCCGTCAGGTGTGTTTCAGTGCTAGGTTAGTCATTGAGCATCCTTCTGACATTTAGTGCGATTGAGGCTAGCGCATCCTCAGTTGAAAATGCACTTGTTTGGATCAGACTGATTGGAGTTCACTGGATTAGTGAGTGATTGAAGGCCGTTGACCATGTCTGGCATTGCTGTCAGTCCTTAAAACAGTGCCTTGAGCCTATGGTAATTGGTGAACTTGAGTGGATAGATATTAGGTTGTTACATTTGACTGTTTATAATAGTTACTAACCATTCCAAGCTCTTTTATGTTTCAAAACAGTTTAAAAGTATCCTGATATAGAGATATGAGTGTAGCTCAGGTTTTTGTAAACAAAAGCCAAGAAATCTCGTGGATTATTTGATACTTTAACCTGTGGAAACAATACGCAACATGAACTTCATGGGGTCCCTAGCTATATACCTACAAACCATGAACTGGTGCAGATGTGAAATTATCCTGGCTTCGGCAGTCTGTCACTTATTGTTCATTTACATCATTGTTGATATTTATTGATGGAAATTGTAAGACACTGTTAGCTGGTTTTACTTCATTTATTTATTTGTTAAATTTGATTCAGTTCAGGGTTGCAATTCAGCTGACATTGTTCAGTCCTTCGCCCTGACAGGCTCCAGGTTACTTCTAGTTAGTGAGTGGAGAACATAACTTGTGTACCATGTGATGCATGGCAGTTCATTCATTGAAATCAGTTAATTCATCTGTACAGATGATTAAAATCACTTGAACTGTTGCAGTTCATCAGCAGTAGTTTTTAGTTTAACCTTTGTAAACGCCACGAGAAGCAAAACAGTGATGCTTGCAGATTCAAAATGCTGTTGAGCGTCACAACAGCAAACATGAAGGAAATCTGAGTAGAACCGAGCACAGTTTGACGCTTTTCACTCGATACCTCAGGCGTATGAAAGAAGGCAAGAATGTCCCACCGAGCTGGTGAGCTGGAAATGTAATATAGATGAGAAAGAAGCACTGAATGTGTGAGTTGGTTGACTTGATCCGTGTTCACCTTTTTATTTTCATGTTCTTCATTCATGCTCTTTTTGGATGAGTCATCGTGTAAAGAAGCTATAGGACGTATGCACGCAAACACAAGTTGCTGTAATGCCCAGGAAACCATAAACCATGTCTCGCTCTCTCCTTACTAGAGCCATCACTAGGCAGATGAACAGAGAGACAAAGCTCGCCAGGGCCTTAGCAACAGAGAACCTGCCTTACACACACAAGCGTTTACTTCCTCACACTCGGATTTGCTCCTGCCTTTACACACACGAGCACAAGCAGTCTTTCATTTTCCCCTTACAACTGGGTACGTTCAGTAAATCAACTGCGAGTGAATTTTACCATTTATACACGCAGGTCCGGGTGTAGATGCCACCGAGGGATCTGACCGACATGCACTGAAATTCAGTGCCCAGTCTGTGTGTGTGTGTGTGTATGTTTTGCTTCTTGAGAGGACAGGGTAAAACAGGCCCTACCAGTTGAGCAGAGTGGTAGGTGTGGCGGCTAACTGTAGATGTGCGATTTGAAGAGCCTGACGTCATCTAGGTAAAGGTGCGGGTTTCTTTCACCGCTTCGATGTAATTCAGTCGCTTGATATCAGTTTGCTGTGAATACTTGGATTTCTTCCTGTGATCGAGTGTGCCTGGTGTTTGTGTCAAGGAAAAGTTAAAAACTTGAGAATATCATTAAATTGTCCAATTTTTAAATACCAACTTCTTTATAATTCTTTCCTAAGCAAAGCTTTTTGTGTAGTTTGACATTTACAAAAAAACATAAATCCAAGTTTCAGTTCAAAACGAGGGCTTTCAAGCATGCATCCTAAGTGTTATTATTTTTGCACTCTTGACTGCATTCATGCCGTTGTGATGCAGCTCTGTATCCAAAACATATTTCCCAAGGCTGAGATGGGCCGTGCCAGAACTTGATTTGCCTATTTAACTGTCTTTCAAAGGGGTTTTAGTTGCCCAGCTTAATTTTTACACTCATGCTACATTCACCACTTTAACAAAGTGTTTATTCATGTGGACTAAATATACACTACAGGTACATTGTTACCACAAACTCACCTGAAAACTTACACTGTAAGTTGTGTCATTACATGATGGGCACTACCCTAGAATTGTGACTGTTGTTGCAGCCGGCACAGGTTTAAATGCTGGGAACAGCAACAGGCACCTGCGCAGGCTAACAGATACGTCATCTCTGCTTAGGGCTGGGTCCTGCAGCCAGAAATCATTCAAGTACAAGTACTGGAAGCGAGTGAAACAGCAGCCAATATGCAAAGGAAAAATTTGAAAGTCCTTCAGAAAACCCGAAGAACTATAAGAATGTAAATACGTTTAACTGCCACTGGGCTCACTCAGTTGGAGATAATTCAAAGTTTTTGGAGTTGGCGTGTATGAGGTTCCGATCCAGTGTTTCCAAAAACGGATGGAAATCGGTTTGCTGCTCTCGAGCCTCATGGAGTACTGACCAGCACAGAAGCCAGGCGATCTACAAACAGAGTTTAGTAACCTACAAAAAAAAAAAAGTATCTCTCTAAGTGTATGCTATATTAAGAACATTTTTAGGCCTTTACTTTCAATCAAAAACCTTTTTAATGCAATTCAGTCGACACAGTAATTTTACCTTACGCAGTGAAGGAGTTTGCTGCTCTGTCTACAGCCTGCATTAGTTATGTTTTTGTTTTAATTGGTTTGCTTGGATCTGCAAGTTAAAATGACTAAATTCCCACACAACAAACTTTGTCAACTTCTTTTTCCACATTGTTCATTTGTCGCAGTTGGTTAACGTGTACCTTCTTTGTTACTTATTTGTGTGTCCTCAGTATTGCAGTGGAGCTTTGGGAATGGGCAAGTAAATGTGTTACAGGGTTGTCAGAGTGCACCTTTGTTTAAAGCGAGGCGGCCGGTCGCGGTGAAAACCTGTGCTTCATCTGCATGTAACACGCATGTAACCTTCGGCTTTTCCACCCTGTGAGAGCTACACAGACCTGTTTGCTCTGGTGGCTCGCACACACTGCTCACACCCAGCGTTACATAGCAGCAGGAGGAGGGCACACAAGGAAGTGTTATGCAGTGTGTCCCAACTGTGACAGCAGTAGTGCAAACACAAGCTCTGAACTGATTTGACATGTACACACACACATTCACTTATCTAGGGGGTTTCAGTGTAAGAGAACACGCACAACGGTACATTAACAGCAAACTGAGATCGAGCGTGACACCACCTTGTTAAAGTGAGGGCCTCTCGAAGATTTACTTGGCCTCATGCGTGGTGTCAACTTTGTTTGGCTAGTATGGATATAGTAGCTGTACTGTAAATTGCATGTTGGCGTCCAAGATTTTAGAAGGGACGGCAAAGAAGCAATATTAACCAGTGTACTAATATTACAATGACTTTTTGTCCTGAATTCAAGTTATGATGAATCTACGAATTACCGCTTCAGCTCTAATGTTGCTTAATCACGTCATTGTTCCCTATACCCTAAGGAAGCTGCAAGCTGATATGCAGTGGTGCATCATTTTATTGTTTTGAATGTCATTAGATCCTTAAAATGAAGTGCTTTTATTTTTAAACCTACCTCGAATGCCTGGACTTGGATGTTTTTATGCCTTTTTAAAAACCGTTCCTCAATTTAGCCACTTTTCATACTTTTAGCACTCACTGTCGAAGTTATTTCTCTCGTGCACTGAAACGGGCCATGTATTCAAAATTTGTGTTGGTGTCTAATTGTAGTTTAAAAACTGTCCATTATTAATTTTTTTTAAATCAAATGAATTGCAATTTTTTTTAAGATCGGCTCCTAAGTGAGGCATTTTTTCAGACGCTTGATATGTAGCATCACTATTCTGCAAAAGTCCCCCATACCCATTTTCCTTGTGACTTTATGGAGACATATCATATCAGTGATTTGTGTCTCTGTGTGAGCTCGGTGCTGGCCGACAGGCGCAGAGATGCAGATCCCTCTTCTGGGATATGAACAGCAGAAATTCATTTTAGATTAATATTTCAATCTTATTGTAAATTAGAAGTGGACACCAGAGACCCATGCTGTCAGGATATTGAGTGTACATGAGGTAAGATCGCTGCTTTGATAGTTTTACGTAAACGTTCCAGTCATTGTTACAAAAACGCGGCCAGGCTGCTCATCCAGGCATAAAGCATACGGATTCTGTCGGACTAATATTAAGAAATGAAATGTTTATACTGTCCATGGTCTGAAAGCTAAGCAGAAAGCACTCTGTTAAATCCCAGATTCTCCCAGGGGCTTTAGCAGTAGTTTATTACAGAGTAGCCAACCTCTGTGTGTGTGTGCATGAGTGTGCGCGCGTCACACACACCTTTGCATTTTCAAGTGCCACATTTCAGCACCAGATCATGCCCTCCACTATCTTTTATTTCCATTAGCGATGTCCCCACAGCAGCAGGGAAGCCAGTCTGTTTAGAGTGAGAGTTGTCTGCAGCTAATGTTAAATCTATTTGCAGATTTCTAACTTTCTGAACTGTTTTTGTAGCAGAATTTACAAAAGCCGTTCTTTTGTATATTCCTTTTTTTTTTTTATGCCGCCCACTACGATTAATTTCTATGCTATTATTCTAACCCACTTCATCGCTAAAGCATTGATTTTTGTAACAAAGAAGCTGTCTGATAAAATTCCTGTTCAAATGAGTCCCAAGTGTTTTAAGGTCCAGTTCACCAAATGCCAGATGTTCAGAAGCCTTGTTTAATAAGGATGAGTGTAAAAATGTAACACTTACACTCGTACAGCTGTTTATTCTTGCCCTGTAACTCATGCATAATGCTGATAGTGAAGCCTTATTAATCCTTGTCTAATATGGTCCACGGCTCCTTGTGTTTTATCATGTTGAATTTGTTTTATTTTGTTCTATTTTGTAGTATTCACGAATAACAAGGAAATACATAGATTTCTGTCAAATAAACCCAACCAAGATTGATTGCAGGCCGGGTGCCTTTAGTACCAAAGCCCCATTCTGAGCCAGGAAAACCCTGACTATGGTGATTAGATAATAACAGCGTACTCTGTTCAGATGGATTTTTTTCTGACACTTCTGACAGTTATGATACACAAAATGTTGCTATCTAAGGACAATAAACTCTCTTTGTCACGTACACTTTTTATGTGCTTTGATCTTGGGTTGAAGAAAAGAATTACGGGAAGGAAGAGAGCATAACGGGTAATAAAAGAAGTATGAAGAAGAAACCGGCATTAAGATAGATGGCAGGATTTAGGAAGTGACAAATCTCCATGGCAACACAGCCATCATGACTTCAGCTTGGTGTGTGTGTGTGTCTGTGTGTGTTCTTCCTCTCACTCATAAAGTAGAAGTAATGCAGCTTCTGTCTGGAGTTGTTCTGTGTGCAGTAAAGTAAGTTTGCACATCAAGTCCAAATGTTGTTGGGGGATTGAATCCTTGATGCAATAGTAAAGTTTTTATGACTTTAAGACTTGAGTTAGAACTGTTGTCCCAATATTACCTAATCGTTTACTAGAAATGTGCTCTAGTCAGCTAGACATGTAAACCATGCCTATGCTAGTCAGAACTAGAGATGCTGGTTAAACTAATATATTTTTTTTTTTTGAATGAATGTCAGCTGCTGGCTCTAAGATGCTCTGCAGCAGCCTCCTATTGGCTGGAGCTGCATTTTGCTAGGTGGAAAGCCATGACGGATTACAGTTGTGAAAGGCAGGCCATTTCTGCGCTGTTTTGATGTAGAAAACGAAAGGTTGTATGTAGCCTGTGTCAGAGTAAGCCGACGTAACCGCTTGATAGCAAACATCAGAATGATGCTAAGCTAACATAAACACTACTGTCCCTTGGGTTACATAAACATTCACGTAAACTAATGTAGCTCCTTTAGTTTTAGCTGACAGCAACCCATTCAGAGACGTCACAGCTTTGGGGTGCTGGCGTTTTAAATGCTCATGCACTGCAGCAGTGCTGTTGTGGAAGGAAAGGTTCCCTTTGCACAGTCCGTTTTCTGTCAAATGCTTTCACATTTTCAAAAAACTCTCGTTTCCATTTTCTTCCATCCTCCTGTCTTGCTATGTTCTTCTTCATTAGTATTGCGTGCAGTCTAATGCAGCCCCCATAATTTCCTGTAGCGTATTGCAGTTACAGAAACACGTTTACGTGGTTTTAGGTTATGCCTTGTCGACAATAAAATTCAGCGACGACGTCAACGATCACGGCAACAAATCGTTGCAGCCCCACTGGTAGCACATTAACCTACTGCACAGCTTTCAAGAATATTGCTGGTGAGCGACTAGGGCAGAAAACAATATCTTAATAACTTTTTGTGCATTTCTTTTTAAAGAAGCATGGCCACACTTGATTAAGCCCAATTTAATATTTAATAAAGAAGATTAAGTCTCAGCCCAGTATATTTAGGGAGGACTGCTCTTATTAACTACACATCTTGCTGCCAAATTACAGCAAGAGGTTTGTTATAGACCACCTCAGATTTCCTCGGCCCCTCACACGGTAGATTGGCTGTTTGAAAGCAGCTTACAAGCCTGTTAGTAAGATCACGTGTAGCTGACATTGCAGCAGCTCTTTTAATGAAGTCAGCGAATCTGCTTGGGTTTCAAGATTTTCCACTTTTCTGGTTTGGATGTTGCAGACTTCCAGTTACAGCCGAGAATCGGCGTAAATTGTCTTTAGAAGAAAAGCGAAACTTCTGAGTTACGAATTCATTTAACTCTGGACTTGATTGGAGCTTCAATAAAGCTAGATTACTACTGCTGTGCTAAAATGATCTACTTTATAAGTTAGCAATTATTTTTTGATTAATTATCAGCTTTTGTTTTCTTCATTTGTAAGTTTTATTTATTACAAATGTATGAGGGAGTAATGACACCTGGAAAACATGGTTCAGTATAAACTTGCCATGGTTTGGTATATATTTTTGTTCATTTCATATAATGAACAGAAATGAACAAGCACTAGTTTTCTACTTTTGTTAACACTGAAGACGGGGCTCATTGTGTGGGACAGCTGATTGGCTCCCTGCTTATTATCAGCCAATTTGTAGGTTTTGCTCAAAGGTAAAACTACATATAATGATGTATTGTCAAGTAAGAAACTGTCAGATCATTACTTATATGCATATAAAATTTAAAATATTTCATCAGTTTCTTTTCAGTCTGAAATGCTACACTGCACAGTGTTGTTTCGAGCTTGCTCTGAGCCTTCAACGACAAACTCAAGTTGTCTTTAGACAAGAACGGAAAGAGTCGCAAATTTGTAGTTAATCATTTCAAATGAGGGGGAACATTGTGAGATCGTTTAATTGTTAACAGCAGTTTGGGATGTGGTATTTAAAAATGTAATTTGGAAAGAAAAACAGCATCTAATTGTAGCTGCCAGTGTACCATGGCAGTTGTTGCTAGCACTGGCAGCAAAGTCGCCAGATTTTAATTGTGTGTAATTGCATTAGTTGACATGTCTCTGTCATAATGCCGCCATAAAACTCTCACAGTTTGTTACATTCTACAGAGATGTAACTAAAATAATCCTTCTATACTAATTTCAGACTGTTTCTCTTATAACTACTAATAACATTTCAGTTGTGATTACAATTGAAGCTTAATCAGTTTAATAGTTGATAATTAACTGGCGTCTGGTAGTAGTAAACCGGAAAGTTTCTGTTTCTCTTAATGTGCTGCAGGTTGGGTTTTGTTTTTTTTTTCTCACCCTGGCCTAGTTTGTAATGATCATTTTTCTTAGTGTTTTTCAAGTTCACCTGTCACCGTTTTTTTACACCTTAGGGTAGCTCTCAGTTGTTGAGGTCAGTTGACAAAAGCAGGCAAACACAGGCCAATCTCACATTCGGTTTCGGCTGTCTTAGTATTGGTCCATAACGCATACTTCTTGTGCAGCCCTCCCTTACTTTCGTAACTGCACTGTTGTATTTAAAAGAAAAAAAAAAAGACTGTATCCAAGTGCCTTCCTCCCAGAACTCAGATTAGTAAAGGTCAGTGATTGGAAGTCAAAACACAGGCAGTACTGCCTTGGATTAGCTCGACTGCTTTGCCTGTATGTCTGTGTTGTGGTCATGTGCAAATGCTTGTGTTTACAGTTTGACAGCGAGTGGATTTAACTGCAAACATCTTGTCAGTGACTTTTCATTCTTGAGCGTATGCTGGGAGGAGTGTTTTATTTTGGACTGGGTCCGAACACAGTACTGCCATTATATTATTATATATTATTATTATTATTATTATGTTCAGAACAGGGCTGTTCTCACTGCAGATTAGTTAAGACACAGTAGCCAAAAAAGTGTGGCTCAGAATATTGCGGGTGGCTTATCTTCTTTTATTTCCATTGTACTGCAGATCTGTAGCAGGTCGATAAACCTTGTGCACTCTCACAGCCAAACACTATATTAGGTAAAAAAACAATTTTTCACATTCAAACCTAAACACGCCTTCTGTAGTCCATAAACATGGCAAATTTGTTTTAGGCTAATACCCAAACTTAACTAGGCGACAGCATTTTAATTATTAGCATATTTAAAAATGATAAAAAGCAGAGATATTAACGACCTGAATTTTGGTCTCTGGTACAACAACCATATCTCCACCACCAGAACCTCCAACCTCCAAATGGTGAAAATGCTCACACTCGTGGCTGGTTGATGGTTGGTTTGTTTGTGTGGTTTTCAGAATTTATTTAAAAGTGTGTATGAAAGAAGTCGTTTGCAGGGATTGAAAGTAAATGTTGGTAAATCGTTCTTGAGGAGCACAGGGAGGAATAAAATGTTTTAAAAGTTCGAGTCATTAGTTCGTTAGGTGGTGACTTTGACTTTGGATGATGCGAGAATGTGTTAAGTAGAAGTTCTCTGTGAAATCTGACCTCTGAGATGGCACTCCGGACCATGATGTTAGGATAATGGAATTTTTCAGTTTGAAAAGTGTGACTATAAACATTCAGATGGTTTTACTGGAAGTTGTGGATTTTTTTTCTTCAATCTCATCCTTAATGTGCTGGTCTAATAAATAAAGTTTAGAATTGTGCCTTAATTTCTGTCCTTAATTTAGCGTTACTAGTAGATTAGAATAGAATGGGATCAACTCTGTATTCCAACGGTTTGACGGACATGAAAATTTAGGTTACGCTGAGTCCTTGTGTGGTTAAACTCTTGTCTAAACTGTGTATATTACCAGTTTCACGTTGGTATTCATGAGTCAGAATCAACTTCAGAGAGTGTTATGAGTAGAAAACAATGATGTCACTTATTGTCCTCCGACACATCTATAATTAAACTGGGGGAGGTGTTTGTGTGTGTGTGTGTATATACTGGGGGGAGGGGGTTTGCATGGTCTGCAGCTGCCTGAAAATGAAGGAAGAATCAGAAGACAAAAATAGTCAGACATGAAAGAGGATAGGAGAGGAGGAAGACCAAAGAGTGGAGGGGTGTAGGAAACATGAGGGAACTTGGAGGAAACACGCTTGAATTGTAAAGACCAGTATTTGCCCTCAGAAGTAGTTTGCAGGGCGTGCTATCCCAGCAGGAATCTCCACTGATTGCAGCTGTTTAGAACAGCTACAGTCCAGTGGCTGAGCGAAAAGTCGGCTATCGCAGAGTCAGCGGGGATGTGATAGTGTTAAAAAAGCCAAGCTAATTGTGCCCGCTCATTATATCTGACTCGGTAGTTCACATGAAAAAGGCCACAAATACAGTAAACGGGCAAAAAAGGAGAACTAGATGAAGTGGTACAATGCGCTCTCTCTCTCTCTCTCTCTCTCTCTCTCTGTCTGAATTCTTCTCATATACACATAACAGTTTGGAGCAGCCTTTGAATGACATAATGCCATCTTCCACAATGTAAACTCCACTCAATCAGCGGTGTTGTACT
>VUQR01000003.1:45109-55396 GCA_015108515.1 Hemichromis elongatus | reverse complement strand
TAAACAACTATTATGTCTATTCAGAGCTTTTTAAAAAGGCTGGACTTTTTCTTTTTTATACTGATAGAGCCCAGTAAGTTTAAATCAAGGCAGCTATTAAAAACACTGACAGGTAAAGTGAATAGCATGAATAAGCTTATTCAAAACCCCTGTGCTCTGCTGGGAATCCTTGGGCTGACATCTGTAATGCACCTAAATATTTCTGCAGACCGAGCACTGCATCCCGCCATGACCACTGCAATTCAACCCAGCAGGATAACACGTCCTTCCAAATCACGCAAATTCCTCAGAAGTGACTAATATGACCAAGAGAGCAAGATGCTCACATTTGCCCAACTGCCCAAGTTTAGCCAACGGCGATTCCTACAGTTAACTGTTAATTTTGTGTCACTTGTGAGATTCTTTCAAATCACGTGTTCGATGCATATATGCACAGAAAGTGATGCTCTCATAGTGGTACTGATTTATATCAGTCCTTAATAAATAACTAAAAAGTCTATGGCCAGCTTAAACTAAAGAGAGGAAGGAATTAAGGAGTAAATGAGTGCTTGCATGTGCACTGAGCAGTCTTTTAAGCAGGATGTGCAGGGCGCTGCTTTGATGGGGCCCTCGGTATTCCTGTCACGCCCAAGGCACTATCCATTACAGCTCATTACCCGGGGAGAGGATAAAAGAGAGTAGAGACCCTTGGCCATGCTCGCCTGAGCTCACAGAAGACCCAGCAGGGTTAAACATCAACCAAGCCACGAAAACCCACCAGCTGGGCAGGTGTCAACAACACGGAATTGTAAACACCACGAGAATTGCTCTTGGGATGACCCAATGAACAAAAATAAAGCAACCAAGACTTCACAGAAACGTATCCGAATCTAAATCTGACACATGCCTATCATAATGGCACCTTTGTTTTGAAGATCACGATTTTTCAAACTTGATCTGCATTGACGTTACACATGAAATCACTCTCGCTGCAGGATGGAGAATCTAAAACAACTGCAATAGTGACCTCCTGAAAAACTGCCAGCATTCAGATGTTCCAATTAAAAACAAATGCAATTGCAAATGTGGGTTGATAGGGAGCCCCGACAGGGTCATGGGAGAAAAAAAAATGAAGATGAACTTTGCAAGATCTTGCAAATGTTTTGGCCGCATCCTTCGGAGGCCGCCAGGTCAAAGCAGACCGGGAGGTTGACGATGTGACGGGCATGCAGTGTTCCCCCCAGGCTCTAGTGGGCCTCAATCTCCCATTAGCTTGGAGCTGGTGGGTAACAGACAGTTCCACGAACGTCGGAGCACTTTTACAAATATGTAATGCTTTGATAAAGTGAGCATGCCAGAAAATATCCTAAAATTTTATTTTGTGACCCAGAAAAAGTAATATTATAACTAAGTAGCTGCCGCCATTGTTGGAAATGAATTGGCTGGGCCACGCTATGACTTTTGGGATAGGTTGGGCCACGAAGGATACACCGATTCAGCCTTCAAATGCGACCTGCATAGGATGCGGCCTATTTTGCGAGATAACTTTTGCAAGATTTCGCAAAAGTTCTTCTTCATTTTTTTCTTTTACCCATGTCCCTTGCGGGGCTCCGTAGTTTGAAGACGTGGCTTTTCTATAAATAAGGTATAAAAAGTCTGCTTACTGACAAAGTCTGCTTTCACAATTGAGCCCTGCTGGTGTGGACCATTCCCCTATAACAGCTTTCACAGAGCTTTAGAAGAACCGTGACATTAGAGATGTGCAGAGCTGGAAAAAGGCCACACTGCATTTTATGCAAAATCCCATGTTCATGAACCTGCATTTAAATGAACTGTCTGCACGTATAGAAAATTCATGACTGTTACTTCACAATATTATCAAAAAAGTGAAAAACTATGAGAGTACCTACAAATCTGTGTTCTTGTATCTGCTATAAATAAAAACACAGAATAAGACTGTCTCCAGGAAAAATAAAAATCATTGCTCTACAACTGTAGGAGAGATGTTTCACACCACTTATTAGACAGTTTTCTGTACACACATGAAACAAACGTTGACTTTTTGGAAGATATTATTCTTGCTTTGCTGTGTCTGGAAACCTCATAATTACTGACTGAATAATACATTTAAATGAAACCAAGATATTTTCAAGGAAAATGTCAAGAAAGAAGACCCTGGCCTAAACCTTGGAAAGGAAGAATAAAGTCAACAACTGAATAGTCAAATAATAATAATGAGAAAATTTATGTTGTTGAATGGCCAATTGAAATGCCAAGGCGTGACCTGCTAATGGGGACCCAAAAGTCTAAAATGCAGGTATGAAAAAGGTGATGGATTGCTTTTAAAAAAGGTTCGACAAGTCACAAATCCCTGGTTACCTAATCCAGCCTGTGCTGTGCATGATTTTTCAGCTTGTCGGACCGACATTTTTAAAGGCTTTTACATTGATTTGAGATTTGATCTGTGAGAGTGCACGGTCTACTGAAAGAGCAGTCCGGTAACCAGCAGCAGCCTCATTCAGAAGATTAAGTTTATCTGAGTTAAAGTACTGAAGGTACTTGGAGAACTCTGTGTGCCAGTGTTCTAGCCTTGAATATCAATTGAAAACGTGTTCCGTTAGACTCTCATTGAAACAGAAAAAAGTAAACACTTGAGGGTGTTATACTTTTAAAACTGAAGAGCCGTGTCTGTCCTTGAAGCAAATGAAGACGTGATTAATCAACCTTTCTGATTTACCTGCATCTGCCTAAGCACCAAAATAGCATTGCATGACTCTCCATTATATCTTCCAACAGGAAAAAAGAAAAAAACAAGTACAATGAAGTCTTGTAATCATCACCAAATCAGAGGCATTGCATTTTGAGATACTATTGATGGCTTCATTCAGCCTGTATGAGACAGAGCTTAATACAGTACAGGGGTGGCTGAAGCCCGCTCTGTGAAGCACATTATTGCTCTGCTCCGTTTCATCTGAACCAAATCACGCTGATGTGTTGTAAATTCAGATGACAAAAAGGGAAGAAAGTCAAAGACAGAAGGAAAGAAACTTTCCCGTCTAATTATACCGCTGCAACGAACGTAATTAAAGCGCTGCTGTCGTTTCTTCAGATTGGCAAACAATCTGTAACAGAGCATTTGATTGTTGTTGCTACTAAATACATTAGTTTCTCTCTGGACAGTTTCCAAGCCATTATTCTTAACGTGCATGCAACCACTGTGCAAGGAACCATCAGTTAACACTGGATCAACATTTCAGATCACACAGTCAGTGAGATAATCATCGCTTTAAACTAAAACCTGAATAATAACAATAATAAACAAAAAACATGGTTGAAGCATGTGATGGAGAATAAGGAAGGGTGAATATAGTTGGTAAATTTCCCACAAGGTATAAATTTGTTGTTTGGTGCAGTAATATAAACTACTGAGGGGAAGCCTATTGGTGCTGAGCTGGATTTAGTGAGTGAAAACCAGTATACCAGTAACCAGTAAAACAGCTCCAACATGACTGTTATCACGAGGAAGTAAGAGAGGGCCAGAGGGACAAAAGAGAGCAAAAGGCTATGGGGACAGAAAACAAAAGAAAAAGAAAGAAAAGTAGAAGTCAAAGACAAGGGTGGCATATACAAATATGTCAAGGGTTGATAGATGTTAGATGCTGGAAGAGCAAGAGCTGAATGTCAGTGAGTGAGTGAGATGTGAAGAGGGGATAGGAAAAGGAAAAAGGAAGAAAGGGAAGGAGCTCGAGAAAAGGTTGGATATTACAGTCAGACCGCTTGGGGAATGTTTACAGAATTTAATAACTCTAAATGTCATCACTTTATTGGATTTATGGACGGATGTCTCTCTCCCATTATGCCGCACTCTTTCCATCATTCTCTCTCTCTCTCTCCTTCTCTCTCTCTCTCACACACACTCACTGCCCCACCTGCAGCACCTGCCATTGTTCACACTACAACAGTTTTATGGAAAGATGACAGGGCACTTGAATCAAGAGATCAAAGGTAAAGCTTCTTGTAACATTCATGAAACCACCAAATCACCAAGTACCTTGTATAAAAAGGCAACAAAATATGAGATCATTACACGAATGTCTAAAAGGATTCGAGCGTCCCTGCTTCTATACCTTGCAGAGCAATAGCATCACAAACCCTATAAATTTATAAAAATGTAGAAATGCCTGTAATGCAGGGCTGTCAAACATGAGGCCCAGGGGCCAAAGTGGGCCCGGCAAAGACTCCAATCCGACCTGGTGGAAGGCGTTGGAAAATGTGAAGGAGTGCATAGGTTTTGAATTTTCAACTGTAATTTTAATAAGGTTTGCAGATTTTTTTTCTTTTCTCCCTTTACGCTTGATTTTTAAATACGTCTTTTTATTCATTTATTAATATTTTTTTCCAAATATTCAAAGTTTTCTAGAGTCAAATGTGCAGTCGTCTGTCAAACAGCTAAAGCTTGGCTCGAATTGGGCCATGCAACAGGATAATAATCCCAAACTCACCCACAAATGTATAACGGGTTCGCTGACAAAAGAAAAGAATTAAGGTCAGCCTAAGTCCAGACCTCAAACAGACTGGAATGCTGTGTTGGAACCTTAAGAGAGCGGTGTAAGCAAATGTCTGCAAACCTCAGTGAACTGTAGTAATGTTGTAAAGAAGAGTGGTCCAAACTTCCTCCACGATGATGAGAGACTGATACAGTCATACAGAAAACAATTACTTCAAGTTATTGCTGCAAAGATGGCTCTACAAGCTATTTATTCAGCATGCAATTAGTCATGTGGTACAGGACTGTATATCAAGTACTAGTGAGGCAAAGCCACTGTTTCTGGTGCTACTATACAATCCTTAATTGAACACGTTTTATTATGTAAACCCATTTTTATTTTTGGTCCAGCATTTGTCCTTTTCTGCTACAGCATCATGTGTGCTGTAAACATAACTACAACATATGCAGAGACGACAGACATGGCACGAAACAGGAAGAGAAATGTGGATGCTATAAATCAGTTCAGCTATTCTATTTGTGTGCTAATATTCAGAGCTGGAGTCTGCGACTGAAGAGGCTGTTGTGTTATAAAAAACCATGAGTCACTGGTGCCACCGTGCTAAGGACTGCAGTTACCCAAACACAAAGGCACACACGCACGCACGCTCACTGATATGCATTAAATTATGGGCACAGAATTACAAGCACATAATCAAAATCACTGCATTTCAATCAACCTCTTCTGTGGGCAGAAATCCACAAAGACAACTATTCTGGTACTAGACAAGAGGCGAGATAGACAGGAGGAAGGGGGTTAGTACTTTCTACAGCAATAATGCTATTAATGATCAGGGTGCACTCAAGGAAGCTGGAAGAATCATTGCAGCACCTGAGTGTGTGCGTGTGTGTGTGTGTAATAATACATTTATGTAAAGGGCGTGACTGGATTTCATGAGTCTAGTTGGAACAGACCACTTTCATTGTCAAGATCTAAGATACACACTCTGGCACTGACACGCACAGACACACACACACCTGTTTCATTAATTAATGAGTCATACAATATATAAATGACCCTGAAATATACCGGCCAGTGACATCTAACATGATGCAATGAGGAGAAAAGCAGCAGAAAGGGAAGAGAGAGTCAGAAAAGAAGGACATGACATTGCATTCTGTTCAGCCTTGAGGTCTAACAATGGTGCATTTGATGTAATTGATGTAAGTGCTTTTGTACTTATTTCATTTTTAATTTGGTGGTTTTTATTGGCACATATTTTGCACATTCCTGCCACCAACTGTTTATGAGGGAAATAGAAAAAACAAAACAAAACACGAGACAGATAAAACAAAGCATAACCTGTGGACTTATTGAATGACTTAATCTCAACGAATCATTCACTGTTGAAGATCTTAATGTTAAAAAAAACAAAAACAAAAAAAAGTCAAACATATCTGATAATATCAACTGCGTGAGGCACTCTGCTGTTACTAGAACCTTTAAAAGCCCACACATCGCAACTACTTTGATATTCATCAGCGTGTCCAGGGAAGGTCAGAGTGAATCAGATGGTGGAGCAGCCGCTACAGCAGTACGGGTCAGATAATCTGTGATACAAGAAGACCATTCAGGGTGGTTCAGAGCAGCGGAGAGCAACAAGAGGCATACAAGGGCGGGGTAAGGTCAGCGCAATAAATTGCAAATAAATTGCTGTATAGATAACAGCCCGAAATAGAGACCTGCAGCCAAAAATTGGTGCAGATTGAGAAATGAGTATATAATATTGATTTGGCAGATATATCTGATAATAGGGGTGCACTCACATCCAAAGCTAGTGATGCACTTTCCACAGATAGGGTCAAAGTACATAACTTTTGTCAGGGAGTGTGCGCAGTACTCTAATGCAGACACAAATGAGCTTCGCAGTACGCTACAAGAGAAAACCCAAAACAAACAGGAGAAGAGATGTTGCATGTGCATAATTTGTCTTTATCAAAAGGTAAAGACGACTGAGTGTTTATTAAATTAGAGTGAAAAATTGCCCAGACTGTGGAAAAAGAAATTAGGACTTCCTTAAAATGTTCTTTTCCATACTAACCAAATGTACAAGTTGGACTGTCGTTCTGGAAGAAAATCCATATTTATCTATCGTCACTCAAACATACAAAGCTAGCGATGCAAAGCTGTTTGTACATCTCTTGTCCATGAGAGTAACAGAATCCCAAAAGCAATTATTTTTTCCACAAACAGTTGGATCAGGTGACCCTTAGTAATGTTGCAATACGCCTAGATGGCTGGGGGCTTCCCATAATGCACTGAGCGCTCAGTTCACTCACTGTATGTTTACACACCACTCTGCATTTAATTGTTAGTTATTAATACTCTGGCTTTATTCCACAGTGTGTCTTTGTCCTGTCTTTCTCCCCTCATCCATAACCAGTTGTGGCAGAAGGCTGCCCCTCCCTGAGCCTGGTTATGCTGGAGGTTTCTTCCTGTTAAAATGGAAACTTTTCCTTCCCACTTTCGCCAAGTGCTTGCTCACAGAGGGCTGTCTATTATAGGGTCTTTACCTTACAATATAAAGTGTCTTTAGCTAACTGTTGTTGCGAACTGGCACTAAATTTAATAAAACTGAACTGAAATTGCTTTATCGTTTTCAATACAATCACATTTTGTTTGGCATTTTCATCACAGTGAGTGACTGAAATGCACGTTTTCAGTATTCTTGCGGGGTCAACTGGTGATCTTGAATTGACCATAGGTGTGAATTTGAATGAACTGGTTCCAGACTCTGCAGTCCTGGGATGGATTGATTTTCAAAACTATGCTTATCCAAACACCAGGTTTTCCATCCCTTTCCCGCAACTGATAGCAATTTGTGCACAGCATATTACAATCTCTAGACGACACACTGCACCTGACAACCCTTGAAAAATAACCCAATTATGTGTTAGTGATAATCTGGTATGAGAATTTGTAAGCATAATGAAATACAGATGAACAAATATTCTTTAGGCAAAACAGATAACCTAAAAAAAATAGCTGGTGCAAGCAGTGTCAGTGTGTGTGTGTGTACATATTGCTGAGCTTCTGTTTAGCTGAAGATAGTGTGTTCAGCGAGTGTCCACCCTCTGATTAACGCAGAAGAATATTTCATTTTCAAAGTCCAGCTGCTCCTCATCTGCAGGTCTCTCTCCAGAGTCTGCCTCAGGCTACAATCCCTAACAATGTCATCACAGCTAACAACCCACACAGTGAAAATGTATGCGTGTGTTCACGTGATTCTGTGTCTGCTCCTCTCTGCAAATAGTAATAATTCATGGCTTGAGAATATCATAGAAAATTATAAAATAATTACTTATACAGTGGCCAGAGAGCTTGCTTGATTCTGATTGGCTGTAGGGAGACCATGGCAACAGGGACAAAGCCAAAGCCTCCATTTACATTTTATTCCAAGACTAAGAAACGGATGTTTAATAACTGTAATAAGCCAGATGTGATTCTTTTCACCTATTTGGCAGATATAAACATTCTTGCTTGGGTTGCAGCTTAAAAAAATAAAATAAATATAACTAAGAAGAAAGAGGAGTACCAGGAAAATGGTAACAATGGAAATCAAATCACAGAAAGACGACCTTGCACAGACATGAACAGACTCTTGAATTTGAAAGCTGCCTTGCCAATGACCTGAATGAGACACCGTGGGACTTTTATGCCACTGTCTGTTCCTTCAAAGCTCAGGAAGACTAAAGCATCACCTGCCTAAAATCTCTGAAGGCTATTAACTGTTATTTAGCTGAATTTATGGTCAAATTCAAGATCCGAAATGTGGTGTTTAAAGCTTAAACAAGCCACACCAGCCTGCACTAGCCCCACATCTTTAATTCAGACTGGAAACTCATTAGAAATTCCCCTGGCCTCTCGATACACTCCTTGGCCTGGTCAGAACGTTGAGTTTGACATCCAACTATATTTGGCTCAGCATGGTAGGGAGGGCAAGCTTGAACTAACCATGGCATCTTATATCATCCACAGAGATGATGATGGGGTTTAATATGTAAGCCTGATGCACAACAATCCACAAACAAAGAACCACAAAGTAAACCTAGTGGTTTCGTATTTTTGATGGTTTTTATATAATATGTCTATTTAAATAAAGGTCGATCAAATAACTACAGTAATTGGTGCACTGTGACCTCCAATGTGTGGTCCAGCAGGGAGCCAATCACAGTTCACTTGCCAGGGAACGTGCTTTAAGCGATCAGCAAAGACGTTATTAAACCTAATGTCTTAATGTGTACTGCGCAAATCTCTGAGGAACCAATGTAGGTCGGCAACGGCGGTCAGATGATGTGGGTGACAAGCCATCGATGCGAAGGCAGCCTGCGGGCTTACTGAGCTGCGACAGTGCAGGAGAGAGACACGTTTTGTCATCTTCCAGTCAACGATGATGTGGAAGATGAACAATGCCCTGACAAGTTTTGCCGATTATGGCCAGTCTGCAGCTGTCAAACACCCGCCTTCAAAAAAGCTCCCTGTTGAACTTCACAATAAATGACGCATTAAATGAAGATTAAAAAGTCAAACACAGAATACACGACACACAGAAAGTCCAGGATCCCAATAGTAGGCAGCACAGCATCCAAAACCATAAAGGCGAGTACAGAATCAGTCCATTATTGTTCACGACGCTGACACGTGACTGCTCTGCAAGTTTCAACAACCACATTAGAAAGTTTCCCAATAACATTACTGTTGCATTCCACATCAGCAGTCAAGATGAGTCAGCACACAGAAGAGCAGTGAAGGAACTAGCATCCTCGCGTCAAACACACCTCCTCACCCTTAACACAAAGAAAAAGCAAGGATGTAGACTTTGTTTCAATGATTTGCAATGTCGCATTATTCATTCAGCACCATCACATTTTACCCTCGATCCATGACTTTTATTACATACTTACACCGTGCTTTTCTGCACTGTAAATGCCTTTTTTAGTGGTGCTGCATGCAAAATGCCATTTCATTTTCATGTAATTGCATCTAATGTAATAATGGTTGCACATTAGCGTTGGCCGACACCAGCCTATCTGCAAATCAGGCGTTGTGTGACATCACTTTCACGCTGTATAAATGGTGCAAGTATTAAACAGTAATATCACTTTATTTTCCTGGATCAAAAGGGAGAGTACACAACACAAGTAGCACAAACAAAACAGCACACAAATTGGTATCAGCCCAGAAAATATCAATGCATGCATCCGACGTCAAACTGTAGGAAACTCGGGAACTAAACTAAAAAACAGAAAACCCTCCAAACTGTCTTCTTTACTTGAGTAAATCATTGTCTCAAGGGCTATAAGTCAAACCTTTAGCCGTAACTACGACAAACTACATTATGGCTTGTTTAAATTTTTCCTCTACATTGTCAAGTGACTGCAGAAGCAGAATAAGTAGAAACTATTCGACTTATACTTTATCGGTAATTAAGAGATGGAGTAAAGGGCAAAACAAAGTAAAGGCCATTAATTCCTTACACCGGACGTGTCTAAGGGTGTTATCCCTTACTTTAAAAGTGAGCCCCTTTGATACTGTGTCTCTGTAGCTCTCTTACCATATAGGGGCACAGCAGCGGTCAGTGTTGGAGATGTCCAATGAATACTAAAAATGCTTGCTGCCTCTCCAAACATCCAAGGCTAAACATATGCACGCCAAGGAGCTTTCAGGCTATAGACACCCCCCCCCCCCCCCCCCCCCCCCCCCCCCCCCCCCCCCCCCCTCCCCCCCCCCCCCCCCCCCCCCCCCCCTTCCCCTCCCCCCT
>VUQR01000003.1:22973-34371 GCA_015108515.1 Hemichromis elongatus | reverse complement strand
GGGGCGAGGGAAGGGAGGAGGGGGGGGGGGGGGGGGGGGGACCTGTTCTATAAGAAACAGCCTGCTAAGGCACATCAAGAGGGAGAAAATTACAAAATCAGACAATAAAACAAAGAAGAGAGAGAAAAAAGGAAAAGAAAGACAAACTCACAGTACTCATGGTGACTCTGAAAGGCGTGGCAGCGGTGGATGTGGGCTCCATGGAGGGTGCGCTCTTGTCCGAGGACCCCGGCATACTGCGGCGGCGTCCTGTCCTCTCTGGAGGAGACTCTGTGGACAGAGAGAGAACATAACATTTGGTCTTAAAATTGTAAAAACATCAATCCAATAAATTCACTAATCAGCTCTTCCAAAGCCAACTGGTGAACATGCTTTATTGCGCTTGCTTAAATCATTTATTAAATCATTTTATAGGAGCTGAACAGTGTTCGTTTCAAGCTTGCACAGAGACTAGACTGTTTCCCTTCAGTCTGCCAAGCTACATACATATCGGGGTTGCCATTGTTCTACTTTCCTTGGTAAGAAAACAATTGTTTTTCTCTATATTTCACAAGTGTGGTGTAAAATGCATTTAAGATCTTAAGGTGCAAATCATGTCGAACAACATTATTGCTTTTAAAACTTAGTCAACCTTTTCATTTTCAACACAAACTGAAGAATCAAGAGACCAAAAAAAAAAAACTCAAAGAGGAAGGAGACAGACTCCAAACATAAACTGCTCAAAGTGTCACACGGACCAGGCTGACCTTTGACCCGGGCAGCGTGATAGAAATAAAGGTTTGGACCTCGTGGTGCCAAATGGGCTTAAACTGGAGTGATCTGAAATCAACTCAAAACACACTCTACAGAAAGCAAAGCTGATAATGGGGATGAAACACAACAACATCACGAGCTCCAACCTTAAATTAATGCTTTCATCAAATGCTTTCAGTGCCTATGCGCAATAGATTTAATTTTCATAAGAAAAAAAAGAAGCCCTTTTATTTTTTATTTTATATTTGACATGATATAAAGACATACACAGTACATTTCCATTCCTTATTTTTCCTACCCTTCACTTATCTTTCGCCTCTCCTGTTGTTTTCAGTTGTTCCCTCTGAACACAGACACACAGACCTTCATGATATAAGGACACACTTATCTGAATAAGTTTTGAGAGAGCTTTGGAGTTGAAAACTGTGAATGTTGACAGAACAAGCATATCTGGACACGTCCAGGAGGAATGTGAATGATGTCGAGCATGCAAGTCCTCACAGATTTCAGACAGCCGTCACTGCAGAGTGCTAGCTCATAGCTAGAGAGCAGAAAGATCAGATGTTAGCCGGTGGCTAATCTTATATGTTAATTCTACTCTATGCTAATTTTAGAACAAAATTCTCAGCATTAAATAACTGATAGACTGCATATACAGTAATATACAAAAGGCTTCAGCCACCCATAATTTATTTATATTTTGTTTCCAAGCAGTCAGAGGTTGTTGTAACTTTTAAAGTAGAAGCTTTTCAAAGAATTTTGAGGCATCAGCTGCTTTTTCACTCCACTCTTTGTACTTTTTTTTGAGGAATGTACTTAGTTTTATTTCTTTCTTTGTCACTTAACACTAACCTTCTGTCATTATAGCATAAAAATAGCATTTGAGCTAACTCAAGGAATGAATTGATGTTGCATCGACAGATAACAGAGGACTTGCCAAAGAAACAACTTTCCTTTATTTTACGTCAGTCTTGGATTGGCCTCCCCAGAGCCTGGGCCTTAACATTATTGAAGCAGTGTGGGATCATCTTGACTGAGGCAATTGATATATCAACTTTATTGACTGTCGAGCTCGTAAAAGTTGTACTAACTGTTTTTGCATTGTATACTGTTTTTCCATATATTCTTGCACGTTTCAATAATTTTCAGAACGTTTTTGTTTTCCAAACAGAATATGAATGAAGACTCAAGAGTTTTGTACAACAAAATTTCCAGACACATTCAGAGGCCTTGGTGGGGACATGGCTTTAATTATGCACAGACAAATTTATAGTAGGGCATCATTTTTAATAGATGTAATGACCATTTTGTTGAGATTAGGATATTAACAAAATTCTTAACATATGATTTTTTATTTTTTTTTACAATTTTCTTAAAGATTGACATAAATCTTCATTATGCACCTTTACATACCAACTTTTAGGGAAGTTTTGATGTTGCATCAACTTTGAATTTAGGTTGGAAATATTTGTGTATTCGAAAATTCTGGTTTCAGCTAATTAAGTACTGAAGTGGCTCAGGATTGCTTTAGCATGACCAAGAACTGCATGACACGTGTCTAATATGATATTTGCATTTAGAGCATATCCTAACAGACCACACACACTGAAGTGGAAGATGTGTTTGTCAGTGCTGTCTTTTCCGTTCACTCATCAAGCTGAGCTGTGCTAAATTAGCTGTCTGCTGCTTAACAGGCTGGTTGCCTGTATTAAGAGCACACAGTAATTGAAGAACAAGCGTAGGAATAGCACTTCCTGCTGTGCGAAGCAGAGGCTCGCATCCCGACCACACACAAAGAGAACAGAAGAGTAAAGCATGCAGTCCAGAGCATCAAAGAGCAGACAGACATAACATGCTCTGACATGGAGCAAATTCAAATCTCTATAATTGAAAAAGCCCAATCCTCTGAGCAGCAATCCATTGCTCTGTGAAGGCAAGGCAAACTAGTTAAGCATTAATGCCATGGAGGCATGTTGAGCTTAGAAATGTGCAGTCAGAGATAAGATAATCAGAATTAGACTCATCTAAAACCACTATTTCTGTACGAAATACGAAACTCAAGAGGCCTGTCCGTCAAGTATCAAGATGAGTCCATGCCTAGATAGGGGGGCTGCAAGGGCTGCTTACAAAACCTAAGTGGACAAGTGGACTTCTGTGGGGATACCTGCTCCTCTCAATCTGTATATTTTTGGCATTTGTTACCAGACAACAAATGCAATCAATCAAATCAACTGAAAAAAAGAAATAAATCAGAAAGTCATTCATGAGAAAATGGGCTTGATTAAGGTTAAGCACTGGCACAGTTAGGTCAGCAGTGCGCGTTTCTGCGCTCAACTTTAATAAATTTTGCCCTCCAGTAAACTTCGTCACGGAAATCGCCCCCCACTTGTGCACAGCTGGCTGCTACAAGCATGCATAAAGGACGCACACGAACACAGGTCGTTTAGCTCTACACTAATTGCTGTGTGTGTGAAACTTGCAGCCACTGCTTCCACATGTTTTCAACATCTGCGTGCGATGAATCTCCACAAGCGTGTGGAAATTGCCCCACCACCCTCGCGCTATAACTCGCTCCCGTATCCGACTCTAACCCACAAGCAGACGGTGAGCTGTAAACAGTCGTACTCAATGAAATTTAACTTTAAAAAAAACAAAAACCACCAGTTCCAATCAGAATCTGGATGAAAGCGATGAAAGAGCTGCGCTGTGCTGCATGTGGTGGCTGGTCTCAGACTGTTTAAACATCCTGCTCGAGGGCTCTGGGGAACTGCTATTAACTGTAGCTATTTTAAGATTTGTAGGTGTGTGTGTGCGCATGTGTGTCTGGGAGCTGCATTTGTAAGGTCAGAGGATCAGAGATCACCGGGAGCTCACAGACAGCCGTTGGGTCAAAAGGGTGTTACCGGACAAGCAAGTGTCCAAAAGTCAAGGACCTAAGGCCATACAGTACACTGTTCTCACCTCCTTTCTCTTTCTCATTGATGACTTCTTCAGTTCCTTATCCAGAAAATGATCTTCCTTTATCATGAGCTCATTTACTTTCCTCCATCTATCCAAAAACTGTATCATCACACCTTCATTTTCAAAATCCCCAAAAACACATAACATAACCTCTCTGTCAGCACCTACAAAAAAGAGCCATGTCTCTGTTTTGACTCCACCCACAGCTGTTTATCGGGTCCCAGGAAGTGCAAGGTTGAGCCCTTGGGGGCTTAAAAGCTGGGAGTTTAGAGTATGTGCACCTTTATCTGGCCAGCAGAGCCAGACACAGTGCAGCCTGGGAGTGAATGCAGTTGACCTTTAAAGAAGAAATATTTGACTTTTTGGCAACAGCCTCTCTCCCCTAACCCTCACCTGGTCATGGAAGATGGCTGCCTCTTCCTGAGCTGGAGGTTCGTTTCTGCCGGAGGTTTCTGCCTGTTAAAAGGGAGTTTTCCCTTCTCACTGTCACCAAGCGCTTGCTAAGGGGATCATCTGATTGTCGGGGTTTTTAGTCCGTATTGCTGTAGGCTCTCTATCTTACAATATAAGGGCTAATGTAAAGGGCCCTGAGGCAACAGTTGTTGTGATTTGGGTGTATGTAAATAAAACTGAACTAAACTGAGCTAGAATATGTGGGGATTTCTTCTGTATGCTAGTCTAAGCACACCTATTGCAGTCTCTTCCATGTACAGGTATGTTTTCAGTTGATCTTTTTTTCAATTTTCAAAACAAGGAATTATGTCATCCAGCTGCTGATGAAACAGTCATTTGGAGCATTTAAAAGCTTCAATTCTTCTTTGCTTTTTCCTTCATTAGATCAGTATCAAACTTTCTCTCCTCAGATCTGACTAGGAGCAATGGCGGGAGGATGCAGGATTTTGAGGCTATCCCACTTCTGGGCCCTGTACTACGAAGTCAAGTGAAGTGTAATCAGGCTAAACAACATGAAGTAGGTTATCAACTCACCAAGTTAACCCAGGGTTTCCCCTATGTGTTCCCATTAAAGGTGTGGTGTTGGCAGCATTTAACCAATCTTTAAAAGGTGTTTCACAGAAAGCAATCCCTATGAGTGTCACCTATTCCAATTAGACATTCTCAGATGATGATAAAGAGGATAAAAACTATCCCAGTAAAATTAGAACACACTGGAGTTGTGAGACTTTAGACTGGATACATGTAAAAAAATTATAAGTATTATAGATGTTGTATGACGATTAAGCCTATAAAATTTAAAAAGAGAATTCAATAGGCTTAATCGTCATACAAATTTGATATGAGGTCAGTAAGTACAATGTAGGTAACCTGTTATAGTTCCCACAGTTCCTCTAATCTGGAGCAGGTTAGGTTTACAGAATAAGCTCCCATTGAGATTTAATCTGGTAAGAAATGAACCACTATCATAGTACAGAAAACCCGGAGTTAACCCTTCAATTACATTGAAAACATTGAAAAGATGAAATCTGGCTTTGTGGTATAGATCTCTGGAAGCAAACTGTGATATTTAATACTCTCAGTTGTGTTGATAAAGAAAAAAGACTATTGAAATCAGGTAGGCAGACGTCAGACAGAGAACGCTGATAGCATGTAATTAACATTATTGTGTTAATTTTCAATGTGAAAACAGGTCTGGTGTGGAATATTTTGCATGCCAGCACACTTTTTGCATGTCTGTACCAATGTGCTTCTGTTTTAAAGCACGGTGAAATAAAAACAATGCCTGACTTCCTACGTAGACATTGTACTCTGCATGAAGGGATTGTTTTTATAACCACAAGGAGCCGGTTGTGCTAAGTGGCTCTGTGATAACTGATGAAATTGTAAGAAAGATATTGTTTTACAGGATTTTTAATCTGCCTCCAAATGAAAAAGAACATTCAGTATCTGCACTCTGTTCTGCTGGAGCAGGTAATTGTGCTGCTGCGCACAGGACAAAAAAAGGGAATCAGCCTACTTTTTTCCCTGAAACAAATGACGAAGAATTAAAAGTTCCTCTATTATGTGCCGGAAAACACGACTCATCTGTTATATGTACACTGATACTGCTGTTTTTATGTTTTCATAGCTTTTATACAACATAACTAAGACCAGGCACAAAAAGCAGCACTAGCGTGTTAAATGACACCTATAGATTTCTCATAAATAAAGCTTGTGTTTTTATTTATTGTCACCAAAACACACTGTGAGCACATCCCACTATATAAAAAGACAGAGTGCTTTAAAAACATTTACATGGCTTATTGAATATTTCTAAACTTGCTATGTTGCTGTTTGCTCGATAATAGTTCTCGTTTCTTACCGTTCCTAAAGTATGTATATAACATTACATGCACAGATACTAAACAGAAAAAATAGGGACCTGCAAAACCCCTCTGATAACCCTAAACTAGTATTATTATGTTGCATTTACAAATCCACATCATCCTACACTCTTTTTGAATGGCAGTCAAGAAAATCCTATGACCATTTCATAGTTAATTTATGCATGATCAGTCATTATAACAATGACTGCAATGAAGACGTTGCATAAATATATAAATTTGGACAAACAAGAATTCCAATTGACAGGAAGAACACAAAGAAGGCAGTTATTGGCCAAAAGTGTGTAGACTGAAGCTTAAGCTTATTACACCTACACTTTTATATTACAACTTTTTACACAACATATTCTAAGTGTCAACACTTTTCTATCTAGATTTCACCAAAACAAACACCAAAGACGCCTAATTTTTATATTTAGCACCAGATTTTTTTTTTTTTTTTAACTTACATAGTGAACAGCAAAATGTTAATCCCTCATCACAACTGCTACAATTTTACACCCATTATCTGTTGCTTCTATGAAAAATTTAGTTTTTATTTTTTCCTTTCAAATTTCAAACAACCTCTGAATACAGTTTAGAAGGAGATTATTTTTTGCTTTGTACAATATCAGTGTGGTGCTTAGCTCAACTAAATCATAACATGTTAAGCATGCAGTTTAATGAATCTTTATTTGCTCATAATAATCAGATCTTATAGAGTTCCTCTGCAGTATATAAATCATTAATCCATGTTCATACAATTGCTCTAACTCCATGTGTGTTCTCTAGTAGAACTACGAGCTACACTGGTTAGATGTTTTGTGAAGCTCTAATCTATACGAGTTCTCTAACGGTATTCTCCTGGTAAATCAGTAGTTCAACAATGAAGGTTTACTATTCAGTTACTCAGACCAGATACAAATTTTACAAATAACCCAAAGGGGTTCTGTTCTGTGCTCTTTTTGTGAGATTTACCCATAGACTAGCTCCTATTTATTTATTACATTTTACATTTAGACAGCCTTTACATTTTATTTGGTTATACCATCTTCAGTGAGAGCAGCTCTACGGCATTTCACCTCATCAAATTGATTTTACTCTTTAAAAATTCCACATTCATAAAGAAAGGAAACTGAACTTCGTACCCAAAATGTATTCTTCAACAACACGGTTTTAAAAGCAATTATTATTTATAATTTTTATTATTATGTTTAATGACATCATTATAACAATCACTTTTTTGTCTATTATATAACGTTAAATCGATAAAACAAAAAGAAGCTTCAACATTAGCATTCTGGACACTGCCATGCTTTTTTAACCAGATGTTGGCTAACCGTTGAGTGCTAAGTTAGCAGCTACTGCTAGCCAGCATGTAATATTTATAATCTGTCTGGGTACAATACAAACACACATATATTGACTAATTAGGGGTAAGTAAGTAATGTTAAAGCACAGTAAAGCACTAAAAACTGAAACAAACTTCTGGAATGGTTTGAACCACACAACAAGCCATAATACTCCAAAAAGGCACAAAAAGCTTGGACACATACCTAGCAGACACAATCAAGGCATCCACACTCCTAACTCAAGTGAATTAGTTAAGGTAATTTTACATTTTGCATTTGAATCACTGCACTCAGAGTTGTTGTGTGGAAGAGAAACTATGTATGGAGACCAAAAACTGCATTTAGCGCCAGCCTCTAAACAAACCAATCATTTACGCATAATTAAATGTTACTATAAGATGGATTGGCTCCTTTTTAGTGCCAACCTTGTTTGGTACCTACATGAACTGCAGTTTTTGCCACACAGAATGTTTCCCCTTAAATACTGGAGGTAAAACAAATACAGGTGAATTTTAATCAAACAGCTTCATTATTTGGCCAAATATGGCGTTACAAGAGCGACGACAGTAAAACCAGCTGAAACTTTTTCTTAAGTATGACAGAGCTAGGAAACTACTGAAAACCGATCACTTTTAAAAACAACAACAACAACAAAACTGTGCTCACTGTGCTAATGTACTGAAGGTTTAACTACAGGATCCTGTTATCAGTGCTTCAAGAAGTCTTTACCCTCAGGGCTGGAAAATAGCCCCTGCAGAGATTGCCGAGTTCTTGTGTTATGACAGAAGGGGGAAAAAACAGAGATTACACACACACACAAACACACACACACACACTGCCTCTTTCACTTCAGACCAATGAAAACTTGCCGAACAAATAAATAAATAAAATCACAGGCTGTCAGACTGTGTTTGCCATGTTCTCTCTCTACCTGGATGACTACCTTGTCTCAGTCCACCCCGGCTCTCATCACGGTTGCTTCACAAATACATCATTTTTCTGTTTTTCCCTCAACTAAAAGAAACTCAATTTTTAGACTATGAACCAACTTTTATTTATTTTTTTGTTAGATATATTCTTTTTAGTTGAATATCTCACACCAAGCTCAGTCTATGTAACAGAGCCCACCGGAGAGGCCCGCCCAGGCACACGCTGTACCACGACCACAGCTTTGAGCCATCAAACTTAATGGCTATTCTAAAACATGTTTTGGTGAGCGAGATCTGTTTGGATCTGTTTCCTCACGTGTACACGGAAACCATGATGCGTTAACGCTGAGCTGTGAGGACAGCGCTGGACTTTTGACCTATGGGATTTATATTTACTCAGTGCAGGGATGATGGGGCGATAAAGAGGTGCTGCCCCGTCTCCTTGGAGAGACACCAGGGAATAAAAGAGAATTATTTCAGCCAGCAAAATTCACTGGTGCAGACACACATGATAGTCACTTAGCTGTGATTGGGCACCAAGGCCCATCCCTAAGCCGACTGTTGGCTGATAACGCGCAAAGACACACATACAATCATCAAAGAAACATGAAATCATCCTTAAATTTTATGCTAACGCCTCAATGAGGAATGTGGAACCTCAGCTCTCTGTCAGGTTTGTGCAACCGGATGATCGATAATGCACGAAGCATCAAGAGGCAAAACAGCTGATTTCTTCTTTTCTACAAGGAAAATAGATGTGCATCTAACAACATGCAAATGATTTGAAGAAAGAGCAGCTCTGTTTTGTGTTTAGTTTGGCGCATTCTTGCCTTTGTTAGCAGCTTGTTATGGAAAAGCACAGAAGAGGGATGAGGAGGAGGAGAAGTGGCGCAAAAAAGGAGGAAGTTTGTGTTTGTGCAGGGGGCGACTCAGCTGCAGCATTCCTGTAAGTGCTGGCTGATATCCTACTAACTTCAATAACATCCACTAGCGCACTCGCACTCACACAGATATGGAGCGAGTGTCCCGTGCTGACCCGACAAATTACAGGGAAAACCCAAACCTTTGAGTCGCTGTGGTGAGGGGGAGCTGGTGGCTGTGGAGCTCTTTTCCTTACATGATTTGGGTCAGCTTGAAGAAAAGGGTCACTGCAAATCAATACAGAGTTGCTCCGAGTGTGAGAAAACACTTGTGTCCTGATGGGAATTGCATCTTCCACTATCACTGAATGGTTTGAAGACTATATAAATCATATTCTCTAACTTTAACAGTCACCAGACTTTAAAATTCTTTTATTTGCTTTTAAAGCCCTCCATGGTCTAGCCCCATCATATGTCTCTGAGCTGCTACAGCCTTATACACCCACTCGCACTCTCAGGTCAGCTGATCAGCTGCTCCTGAATGTACCCAGGACTGAGCTTAAACTTAGAGGAGATCATGCTTTTGTTGTAGCAGCTCCAAAACTGTGGAACAATCTTCCTTTAGAGATCAGACAGGCTTCCTCCCTACCTGTTTTTAAGTCTCTCCTAAAAACCCACCTCTTTACCCCTGGCCTTTGACACACGTGAGATGTTGGTTTTAGTTCTGAGTTGTTTTTAGTTGATTCTATGCTGTTTTATCTTGGTTTTTATCATAAAAGGGCTGTTTTAATTTGAATGTTTAATTTTTATGTTTATTTATTTATTTTTGCTGTTTTCTGTTGTTCTATTGGCTTTTTTTTTTAATTTTCTGTACAGCACTTTGTTCCGGTGCTGGATATTTAAAAGTGCTTTATAAATAAAATTGGATTGGATTGGCAGCTGTAGCAGAGAGCAGTATTATGTCATGATTTATGAGATAAATCATCATTTATTTGCACATTTTGACCACTAAATATCAGTGATTTTTACTTTCCCCAATAATTAGTTAATATTAACACACATTTCAGCTTTTCAAGTATTTTGAATGTTTTTATGGAGACCTGTAAAATAAACATGGCTGTCTCTAAATGTTCTAATGGCTACCACCTTTACCCACCAATCACTGCAGATGGCTGCCCCTGCCTGAGCCTGGTACTGCTGGAGGTCTCTTCCTGTTAAAAGCGAGTTTTTTGTTCCCACTGTCATTAAGTGCTTCTCATAAGAGGTTGTTTACTTCACAGTTTCTCTGTTGTATTATTGCAAGGTCTTTACCTTGTAATGTAAAGCACCTTGAGGAAGCTGCTGTTGTGATTTGGCACTATATAAATAAAACTGAATTCCACTAATTTCAGCATGACGATGGCTAAAATGCACCAAATGCATGTTAGCCTAAAATGATAATGATATGTCTACTGTCACCCGTGTTTCTGCGTTCTTGCACATACCATAAGGAAATAACTATTCTTAGTGGCACATACAGCCCGCTGTATGTTGACAGGCTATAATCTTCTATATTTCTACAGCTATTTCTCAAAAACTACTCCTGCCTTGTAATCTGAGTTGATATCTATGGATTAAGGCGGGGGATTAGCTTGCACCTGTCAGGCTGTTAGTCTTTTTGGGTGCTCAGAAACACTGCATCGTCTGGCCCATCTCCATGACTCACCGGGCTGGTGGGTGGGTTGGGTTGAGGATAGACAAGGACACAGACTTCAGAAAAGATCCGAGAGTAATCCTGGGTTAAACACTGAGATGATGCAGGGAGGTTCTGGTGGCTTCACTTTACTGCCGCACTGCTATATTAGCTGTCTCTCTGTTTCACGTCTCTGCTTTCTATTATATGATCTTCGAGGCAAAGCGATAACATTATCACATCCTCCTTTTAATACAGAACTGGCAAAGTCACTGGGAAATACTTTTTTTCTCCACGCAAACTTGATCCCACATATTCTGCAGCCTCTCGACCTGATTGTACGCATCTGCCGAAAATGAAGTCAAAAATACCGAAAGAATCCTGTTGCCTGTGTTGATTAGTGAAGTTTTTTTATTAAAACATGACTTTAATCACAGAGAAGAGGCTCGGGAGCAAGCTGCAGGAACAGATCAAAGGGCTAATCTGTTTTAGAGAAAAAAGCAAAATGGCATTGAAGTTTAGGCTGAACCTGGCACCACTTAGCTCTAATCCC
>VUQR01000003.1:0-13978 GCA_015108515.1 Hemichromis elongatus | reverse complement strand
GCTACTGAGCTCATGAAAAAAAAAAAAAAAAAAACTCTTAAGAGTGTACATATTTTCTGTATTCTCAAAGGTGAAAGTAGCAATAACCACACAACACGCATAGTCTTAAAAACCTAGCCTGTAAGGTTACTGAACTCATATAGCAGCTGAGTGTTATTCGTACGCACAAAAGCGACGCGTGTAAGGCCGGACCGCTTTCTTTTTTATTTCAAAGCAGATTGATCTTGCCAGCATGATAGTCGCTGTGGGACTAGCTACCTACAATGAGTTCTTGTTTGACCAGCCAGGAGTTTATAGACAGGCAGTCCAGGGTCACGAAGAGTTCGTGTACAGCTGGTGGCTCCCCTCTGCCTCCATGACAAACACACCAGCGGGCAGTCAAAGGGCCAAAAGGGAAAAAAGGCCAAGAAAAAAAGTAAAGTAGACCAAAGGCTTTCATTTAATGTGTATGCTGGCTGCAAATATAATAGGACCAAATAAGCTTTCGCCGGTACTAATGAATATGGCAAACATTGCAAGAATTCAAATTGCTTTTCAAAATAAGACCTCCAGAACAAAATGCTAATAAATCTGAGAATAACACAGCTTAAAAAAACAATCAAAGGAGAGTTCCTCCAGCAGCAACATAACTTACAATTGTAATAATAAAAGCACTTTATTAAGATTTTAAATACTAAATGACTACCAAACTATCTGTTGTCAATAAAGCTTATAGCGTGACTGATCAGGATATGTGCAAGGTTTACTTTTTTTTTATGATCACATAGCTCCTCTAAGTTTCCTCCATAGGGTTCAGGCTATCAGACTAAGGTCTGGACTTTGACTGGTGCATTGCAACACCTCGGTTCTTTCCTTTTCAAGTCATTCTGTTATAGATTTGCTGGTGTGCTTGGAATTGAATGTACTTTAGCATGACCCAATTTTAGCCAGCTGTTAGCTTTTAGATACTGTAGATGGCCTCATATTTGACTGTAGAATGATATAAAGAGGCTATACAGAGGTCAGCTCAACAATCACAAGGTGCCCAGATCCTGGGGATGCAAGACAAGCCAAACTCATCACCGCTCCGCCACCGGTGGACAATTTGTCCAAAGATCTCAACTTTGGTCTCATCTGTCCAAAAATATCGTTCTTGAGGTCTTGTGGTATATTGGGATGTAAATTTAACTGTAGCTCTTGGGTCACTCCTGGTAAGATTGCGGCATTGCGTAGATGCATTCCTACACCAGATCAGTGCTTTTATAGAGGTGGTAAAGTAAATTTGATCGGTAATACATGGCTGTTGCTTATCCTTTTAATTCTTTTAAAAGCTGAAAAGGTGTACTTAGTTTTTGATAAGACGGGTCCTGGATAGGATAGGTCTAGAAGAGATATGTAAATTCCTGTACCTGAGGTCAAAAACATTTTTAAAAACTATAATCAATATATTTTCAAGTTGTGATCAATTTTCTTCCAATTTTCCAAGAAAACTAAAATCTGCAGTGCAGTGGCTTTATTGGCAGTTTTTCGATTACTTGGGGCTAGGAGTTAGTTGGTTTTTTTTTAACATTTTAGTTTACAGTAACTTAAAATCTAAAAACTGCCTGCTCTATTCTCTCTACCTGAACTTTCAAATGTGCACTATAGAGATAATACAGATGTGCAAGTTTCTTTAGAGTCTTTTTGACAGCCTTTCCTCAAACCAAGAATCTCTAGGAGTTATTTAAGTGACTATTTTCCAGTCAGTCAGCCACGTGAATTGATTATTCTCAAGAGCAGCAGAGTGGAAAAGGCTTTTTAAATAAAAAAGTCCTGCAGTGTACAGACAGTAATGACTCACTCTATCATGATAAATGTATTGCACTGACTGTACTGACTGTACAGGCCATTTGGGGCATTGAGAACGAATTAAGCAAGAGTCAAAATGGTGTCTTCAGGTAAACTCCTGCAAAGCCTTTTAGCTCTTTTTCCACTAGTACCTGCTCCACTCCACTCGACTTGTTTTCAGTCATTCTACATTACAAACTTGTACAACCTAATGAGCTTATGGTCGTTACAGCCTGTGACTGAAAGTCTCGTGACATCATTTCTATGAGACATGTCGATACTTGCTGATCAGTCTAAGGCTTTTCGTCAGACTCAGGGACCAATGTGTTGTTTTCTGTGTAGTGATTTCCCGAATTGTGGGGTTTCAAAATTAGCGGTTTTCATTTTTTGTGAAGGAGACGCTCCCATGACTCGTTAAGTGATACCACTGACTAGCCAATCAGTGGCATGCAGTCATTTGATGTCATATTTTTGGAGCGCTTCGGAGCGCTTGTCAAGTACAACCCCATCAAGTAGGCACTAAAAAAGTACCTGGTACCAAGTACTACCACCTAATGGAAAACCCTAAAAACTGTGCCAGGCAGACCCAGGTAGGTACTGCTGGAGAAAGGCTATTAGTGTTCCTGTGTTTGACTTGAAAATAATGGGCTCAACAAGATTTGATCTAAGAGAGTGTATTACGGTAAATGAAAGGAAATTATTCTATTTACTCAAACACAACAGCAAAATCCTTTAGAAAAATGAAGTACAGTAGAAGATGCCTGAATGCTGCTACCTGAGAAAATAAACCTATGAGGAGTGAAAACAACACATCGGGAATCTGAAGTCAATCTGACCTGTTGAACTGACCACATGGTACCTAAGAAAGAAGTAAGTAGAAGTTTTTCCAGCTAGCACTAAAGATTAATGTTTCACTCTGTTTCTTTTCGGCTCTTGTCTAACTCTCACTTCACAAGAATATTTTACTTGAGAAAGTGTAATTAGCGAGGCGTACTCAACCCAAACCATTAGTGTTAAGATGGTAAGAGCAATGACATTTCAGAGTTCTGAAAGTGAGACCTAAAACCCAGAGAGGCACTAAGTGAGCCTGTTATTCTCTAAAATACAGCTGCTCTGAAGATGGAACTAATTCCACTTTCCCCACAAAAAAAAAGACAAAGAGAGACGTATTGATTCTCAACACAGCTCACTCTATTGTCTCCACACGGATACAGGGTCGAACACAGAAAAGGGGAGCACAGTGGCCATTACTGCTCAAATACAGCCAGCCATTAAAAGCCAAACATCTCGCACAGAGTCGCGGGGATTAGACAGCTCTAAGAAAGCGTAAAGATTCAAGGACTGAGTGTCTCGTTCATCTGGAATTGGAGAAATGCATTAGTATGGATTACAAGCAGTGGATAGGCCGAAACTGATGGCTACTGCTGCTGCTTGAGTCTCCTTGGGCAGATCATAGCTTCCCCTCTAAAAGACAGCTTGACTTTATTATATGTAATAAAGTCACGATGGATTTGGTGTAAACAGCAACAAACTCGTACTACAAGTAAAGGAGTATTTATAGAGCACTTATCAAGAACAACAAGAACAAATGTCACATGCTGCTTTACAATATCAAGTAAGATACAGCAATGAAAACAGTATAAATGGATAAAACTACATAATAGCAGGCTGGTCTTAAGCGTCTTCACAAAGATATCAGCACTCTCCACATTCTCTCTCCTTGGACCAGCTACTGCCAACAAGCACTGATCAGATAGCAAAGAGCACACTGCGTATCATTTGTTTTCTTCTATATCTCCCTTTTGAATAAAGGCTAACATTGTACACAGTTATACAGACAAGCCTGCAGCAATACTAAATTACTATGTCTTCTCTTACAATGGACATTACAATTTTTTAATTGTTGCCAAAATGCTTTCATTATTCTGTTTTCCTCTCATAACTAGTTACTTATGTTTGGTGAGTTTTTTTCCCCCACTTATTTGTTTAAAATTTTGTAGACAGTATGCATGCAGTACTTAAATATGATTCAGTTAAACAGTAGATCATAATTGTATCAACACTGACCCCTACTGGAAAACATGGCAATGTACAACTCAGTGACACTGACAACAGTCTATTTAGCCACCTTAAATAGTCCATAAGGTAGCTGATGCAAACACACACAAGACAGTTTGAATGACATTATAACCACTGATGACTAAAATGTGTTATGTGTAGGAAAACTCAAATGCTGCATACTATTATGACTGACTTTAAACACAGTATCAGCCTTTGGTTAAACATGTAAGTAAATAAACTATTGTTTACCATGACATGCAGGTTTCATGTCCAGGTGTGTAATCATGAAGCAGCACATAGACGGGGAACTGTGAAACCATCTCAACCGACTCATACTGTTCACTGTCCCATGCAGAGAGCAATTTAGTAAGCCAACCCAAAAATGTCTCTTTGAACACAATCAACCTGCTTCTGTATGCTGCTATAGTGACAGACTACTCACATCTATCTATGCGTTCTTTTCTTCCTCCTCTTATTCATGCCTCCCACTCCCTCTTGGCCTGAGAGTAAAAGGCCAAACTGGAGAATGTCCTGTCCCAAGCAGAGCTCATTATACAAGCCTAGAGACAGAGAACAGGCGAGCCTGTGTGACACCGTTGGCCAGAGACAAACAGATATGCGAGATGGAGGGGGAGGAGAGAAGAGGAGATGAACTCCTCTTAAGCTTTGATTAGAGGAAGAGCGCAAATCAGCAGTGACGAAGGGAGAGAGATGAGAGAGGGCCTTTGCTTATGAAACAGCCACTTGAGAAAAGCACAGAAGGACCTTTGACAGTGTTGTCTTCAAATGTAATATTAAAATGCCACAAAAGGGCACATGCACAGTCATATCCATTATGTAAAGTAACAAGCAGCTGCTTTCAAAGTCCTTCCAGTGGCAAGTCTCGCCACTCGGCAGCTTTCCTGGTAACACCTTTGAGCAGTTATTTTGAAGCCTTTATTAAATGAATGAGGAGAGAGGAGTGTGCAAAAAAACAAAGAAATAAAGAATAAAAAGAATGATACACAACACTATGGCTTAATTCAGTCCAGGAGAACAGCCTGCCATGGCTTTATGAAATTCTTATACAGATTTATGTCTCTGTCTGAGGTTTCTTCCTGTTAAAAGGGAGTTTTTCCTTCCCGCTGTCATCAAGATCTTGCTCAAAGGGGGGGTCGTCTGATTGTTGGGGTTTTCTGTCTAATGTTGTTGGATCTTTAACATTCGATATCAAATGCCATGAGGCGAGTGTTGTTCTGGTTTGGTGCTGTATAAATAAAACTGAATTGGGTTTTAAAATGGATAGTTTGATAGTCTAGTGAGAAAAGCAGTGAAATCCATCTTTTTTCAGCTGAGGCAACTGGACAAAATTAAACCCATCTCCTCAAAAAATGATACCAATACAGTAATCCATGCTTTTAATACAACTCAGCTAGATTACTGTAAGTCGTCCCTTGATATTAGCCAGTCATCTGTGTCACGTCTTTAGCTTTTAACTGGTACTCCTATTTTATCCTCACTTCCTGTCCACTTTAGAGTTCATTTTAAAATTTGTTTTTGCAGATCCCAAATTGTGTATAGCACAATTTGGGATCTGCAAAAACACATTTTAAAAGACCAGGAGAGACATACTGCCATTACAATTTAGAAAGGCCTCCATGATGTTGATATTTTTAAATCTGGTCTGAAGACTCATCTTTTTGGTTTGGCTTTTAACTCAGTATAGAAATGTTAATTTTATTTGGATTTTAATGTCTTACTGTCTTTACTGTTATTGTATTTAGTATATAGTGCGAGCTGTTTTTAAAGTGCTTTATAAATAAAGTTGGTTTGGCTGAAATGGACTGGATTTTTCAAAATTGCTTTGCTCCAGAAATAGTAGTTGGTTAAAATATTTAATTGAAATTTTATTAGGTACAAAAGCACATAGCTGCATAGCTGAGCTATGTTAGGATGCCACCCGCCACAAACTAGGGCTGCAATCCCAATAAACAGCAGCCCTTCTGTCTGGTAATAAACTGTAAACAAACAATGTATAAAATGAGCAGATGCAAACTAGGCTCTGGGTTCATAAGAGGAAAAATACAAGAATCAAATTAACTTGTTAAACTTGTTTTATTTGATCAAATTTAGCACCACATCCAACTCCAGGGGTGTACTATGAAGTGAGATTAACACGTTAGCGAGCTATGTGAAGGCTGAAGTCAGAGTTTATGGTGTCACAAAAGTGGTAACTTAGTGGCTGCAAGCACTGCAAACACAACAACAATATCTTTTTAATCAGCCAAATTAATTTCATTTTTAGCAGCCTGATTCTGCATCTGCTTTATCAGGCTATGAGACAGTAGCCTTTAATGTTTAAATATCCAGCTTAAATCTCCTTTGTGCTGCAGTCACATTAAAAATAAACAGCAGCGTGTAGAGGGCACTCAGCGGTAAAACGATTAACTCAGATTAAAAGGTTGATTGTACTGCTCCATGTTACTAAGCACCAGATTAACTTGCATTATTTGTAACAGTGTTTTATTTTACTGTTAAACTTTTATGTTCTTTACAGGGTTTTATCACCATGTTATCATCTTCATTTGATAATGTCTCTAACTGTAGTAGGCGGCACTCGCGGGGCTCGTTTGGTGTGGAGTCATATGACCTGTGAAATGCCCGTTTTTATGTGAAGGCACACAGACCCTAAAGCAGAAAGCCCATCTTAACAGGGAACGTCCATTGTGATACTCTGTATTTTTGACCAGTGTTTTAGTTTTTTGAAGATTTATGCATCTGTTTATTTATAAATGAGACAGTGTACACGACTGTGTCTACAAAAAGTGCTGCTTTTATTGAAATTTCTACTGTGAATATAAAATAGGCCCCTGAAAAATTATAATTACATGGCTGATTAACTCAAAAACTAATAAATCTGAAAGTGAACTTTCAAAGAATAAAGACAAAACTGAAAGGAGCAAACTCACTGTGGAAACTAACTGAAATGGAACTAAGCTGTAAAAAAAAAGAAAAAAATTCTAATAACTAGAAAGCACAAAACTGAAATAACTCTGGTTCTGCAGTACTTTGAGTAAGAAAGTGGTAATATAACCGGATCACAACACTACATTCTGCACAGGTACTTAAACGGCAGCCTTTATGGAACATGTTCTGTTCCATTTGAGCAGATTCGGGTGCCTGCTGATCAACGTATTAGCATAATGATATCATTATGCTTGAGGCCTCCCATCCGACCACCTCACTTTTACTATTCCATCCTTCCTATACCAACACACAGGCTGACACTAAATAGACATATTCAGGCACAGCTGTGTGCAACGCATATCAAAGAGACAATGTAAGGATTAGAGTGTGAAAAGCCCATACTCTCCTGCTGATGTTTAAGCGAACGCTTACACAGTAAAATCTGTTCCAATCGAACCAGAGACTGCTGGACAGACTCTAGGAACCCGCTATCTCACGAGTACAAACACATCATAATAAACTACTCTGAGACCTTACTCACGCAAATGGGAGCAATCCTTTGTGGAAAAATGCATGTTCTAAGCATACACATAATACATGTAAAGTTTGCCACAGGTTTTCACTTTCCATTTTCTTTTAGCAATTTCTTATATAATCCAGGTGGAAAAGTCCCCATTTAAATGCCAAATACCGAGCTGTTCCTCCAGGAAGAGAATGGAAGAATAAAAGTGCTCAAATAAATAAATAAAAAATCATGTCGTTATAAGGACTTAAAAAATCTCCATTCACGTAACAACACAAAAACACAAATGAACGCAAAGCAAACTGATCTGAACCATCTTCTCTGTGCTATACTCTACAGTTTCAGAGTAACCACTTTATGTAAGCAGTGTGATATTGGACATCACAGACTACACATCAACTCTGGCGTTTTTTCCTCGACCTTAAACTCTGGTCATGTGGGCAAAACGCCAAAACAAATAGAAAGGCTAATGTACATTTATATGTGTTTTCAGAGCGAGTTTTAGAGTGCCTCAAGCAAACATCACACTATTGAGGTTTTCCAGTCACATGACAACATACCACACAACTCAATTGTCTGTTATTTCGGATGTGTGAGAATGTAGGGTTGGATGAATAAGGCCCCAATAACACGGGTCTAGAGACCAGCTGGTGACCTCCTGGCAACCACCGGTAAGGGGAAAAGCGTTGGAGAATAACCTTAACCTTGAAGGTAAAACTTCTCTGTTTCCACCTTGAGTTGCAATATTTCAGATTTTACAACTGCTTTGTTATTAGTTGGCTAGCCTTTGCAGACAAGTTGCCATCTTCCATCTAAGCTACATGTTACCAAAGCACGCTAGCCACCAAGCTAATTGTAGTTAACTAAAACTAAACTAAAAACAAAACATGACAAAATTATTTCAGTTAACTAAAATAAAAACTAATCAGAAAATACAAATCTATAACGCTGCAACCGACTTCACCTGGCAACAACCACCAGCAACCACTTGCCAACCTTTAGTATATACAACTGTTGATGAATGTGCGCTTGGTGCCGCATGAGAAACTTCTATACTAAATAAAGCGAACAATATGCCATTAAAAGCTTGTGGTTGGAGTGTAGCTCCGAAGCAAACGTTTGAACTTTCATTTGAACATGATGTACTGAAAGCTTGTTCATTCTGATGTCAAACAGTATAAAAAAAGTGTTGTCAGTCTTCTTGCTTCACAGTTATCAACCAAGGTAGCTAAATTATGCACACACACTTCTGAAATAGCGTACACGACGTTTTTTTTCTTGTAAGGAATCTATAATTCTCTTTTCTCTGACAAGACCGGCTCTATAGACAGAAAAAATTAGAGGACAGGGAGAGCCAGGAAGTTGGATTTTTTGGGGTAGAGAAACATGTCATTACAGAAGCAGAACTGTATTGCTTCAAATTATCCTCCTCAAAAATGCTATTCCTCAGCTTTTTATTGCTCTTTCCCTAACTTTGCCCGTACAATAAAAAAGCACAGTTTCTCACTTCTCCTTTAATTACTCACTTTCTCTTTGCTCCCATTCACACTCTGCATAGAACTTTTCTTAAATAAAGCTTAAATCAGACCAATAAAACCTTAATGTGTCTCTTACTTTATTTAATTCCGTTTCACGTTCCTCATGTTGGAATGCGTGGAATTCAGTCACAGCCCATGTAAGGGTCAATGCTATCCATTCAGTCACAGAGGCTCCATTGTCATATGAACAATAGGCATAATTTGTTAAACGGCCATGTGGAATTTAAGTGGTCCACAGAGGGAGGCTACGGAGGGGTCACTAGAGATTTGGCAGCGATACCGAGGGTAGTGCTTCTCTATCCATCAACCACTGACCTTTGATATGTGCCAGCTGTTAACTGATCTCTTACCTGTATCTGGCATGCAATCGCCCACTTTCCTTTCCAACTCTGGCAGCTACAATGAGTCAGTGCACTGCAAAAATTTCTATGCATAAACACAGAGTCTAGACTTTTCTAAGGTGGTCCTCTTAAAGCACGAGCAAAGACCCACAAGCTGTGCCGCACAATCAAGCTGACTTACATCGATGCATCACTGACACTTGGACAGGTGATATGCTACCAATTATGTTTCCCCTTAATTCAAAACAAACATGGCGGGGGGCCCCGCTAACACCCCCGCATTAAGGCCCACAAGTGTACTTAATACAACCCTGGGCTGTAATAAACTCCAGAAAACAGACGACAATCAACTGAGAACAGTCAGATTTTCTCCCAGAGGGGTTTTGGATATTATAAGTGCAAAGTCGCCTGACAAAGTCATATGCGCAAGTTAAACAAAACTCTGACAGAACATTTGAAGGAACACAGTGTCTCTCAGTGTCTCGCACAGAGCACAGACTGCCGTGGTGTTGCTGCTGGGTGCTGAACAGTACAGATGGAGGTGTTCCTCACTTCGAGCTAGAGTTCCCAGACTTCTTTTATTTTTTTTGCTTGATGATTATCAGAAAGGAAAAAAAAGGAAAAAGGAAGCTGCTGAAGAAGCCTAAAGAGTGATTCAATCTAAAAAAAAAAAGTTTTTAAATAGAAGCATGAATATCAGTATTAACGCAACCAAGACAGAGAAGATGAGGTCGTGCATATTTCCTCATGATCTCAGCGGCTGACCTTGTGACTTTTATGCCTGCAACTTCTTTCTGACACAAGTGCCATCCATGTAAATTAAAGATAATAACTGTGACATATTCACATCTATAATGACTCCCTAACAAGTCCTAAACAACAGAAATAGTGTTGCTTTGTTTTCTTTGCATAGACACAGAGAAAAATAGAAGAGCCACATGAACATGAGCTTCACAGTGTTCGCAGCATTTTCGCTGGGTACATTTTTGACGAACGGTTACTAAAAAGTGTTGTTTCTACGTGACACACTTAATAAAAGCCATAAAAAAGAGGTGAACTGCAGAGCGACAGTGTGAGAGTGAGAGTGAGAGATGCCACGGGGCCAAGATGATATTCAGGTAGATATTTTTCACCTTTTTTTTCAAAAGGAACCCCAGCATACAATATTTAAAGAATCCAAAGAGGCACAGCTTTGTAATTCAAACCTGATAGCCACTGCTCCCTTTTATTTCTTTCTAAGGTAGAAGAGGAGTTCGACATTTAAAGTAATTTAGAAAATGAAGAACAACGCTAAGTTATATTTTTAAAGGTGCTGACTTTGCTTAATTCGTTCCCTTTATTTTTAAAATATAAATGTTTTAGGAATCCCAAAGAAAACAATCCTAAACGGTTTTATCTCATAGAGTCTCGCACAAATTAAAAGAAAAGAAGAAAAAGGATAAGGCCAGATATTTATCCAAGAGTTAACAGCAGGCAAAAATCACATTAAACACTGCGAACATATAATAAATAGCTTAACTATGTAGAAAGGTATGTGGCGGGGCGTCATCCACTGTGCAGTCCTGACGCGCAAATATCGAAAACATACGCTCACCTGTGACCTCGTCACAAAAATCAATGTCTACGGCATGTAAAGGAACAGCGGGATGTGCTAGCTGTTTTGCTAAACAACTGATATGGATGGATGAAGACAAAAATGGACCCTAGCAACCATTTCCAAAGTTGTACTCAGAGGGAGAAAAAGAAGCAGCATTCGATTAAAGAACACCGCCTTGCCAGCTGTTTATATTCTGCTTTGGGGTTGTGGGACAAATGGTGGCAAAAAACATAAGCTATATGCTAACAGAATGACTCTTACAATACCCCTGCACCAAAAAACAAAAACGACTATAATTTCCCAAGGGGCGTTCAAGCTGCTGCATAAAATGGGAAGTCTGCTCTTCAGCTGACTCAAATTCAGACTTGGTGGACAATAAAACTCGTTTGGTGTCAATGAACATCCCACATATTCTCCTCTGGCTTCGCAAGGAACAGCATAAATATTGCATTGAATACACTGGAGGTCAGAATAAATGTTGCTGACCTTTTAAGTTTACATTTACCATTATATTTTCTTATATGTGTCATATTATTTTGCATGGCCTACAGCTCCATCATATCATTCTTGTGGTTCACCTTACATAGCTCCAAACCTGTAGCTCCTACTGTGGGTCCTTGTGCATCTGAGAAATCAATATAAAATTTCTCTGTACTATATCACTTCTCTCTATATAGCTTTATATTCATTATGTTTGTTTACAACAACCCATATGCCTGCAGCACACACTAAAACTTGGCAACTATGAGATTTACTCTGTGAGTTGTGTGAAGGTATTGTACTCCAGAGCCTTACATAATTTATCATTTTGATCTGTATTCAGTACAAATTCACAGCAGGGTATTGCTGGTCTCTAAACAAAATGTACTGAGATCAGGATGGCAAAGTACAAGAATGTATAAAACAGAAATTATGCTCGGTTTCTCTTCAATTAACACTGATTAACATCAAAATAAATCAACCTTCCCATCGGCTGGTGCACTACTTTCTGTTAATGAGGAAAAATATAAACATAAGGTCTGTTTAATATCAGCACGGTGGCACCAACAAATGCAACCAATGACAGAGTGCAGTTCCTTTTACTGCAGCTTGACAAATTGATCCGTTTCATATAGTACAAAAGATGGCTCCATGTTTGATGTTAATGCTAGCGTTATGTTTGAATCACCAAATTATTGATTAAAAAAATCAATACATGCACTACGTCCCCTAGCCAAACCTATTTTGGTGGCTATCACCGACCGAAATGATGGTATTCCATATTTATCTGCAAAAACCCACCATACAGGATGGGTTTTTGCTAGTTTTGCCAGCTCTCATTTGTGATACCACCAAAGCAATCTTTGCCTTTTTCAACTCCAGACGTTGCTGCTTGGTCGGTCCCCATAGACTCTCATGTTGAAATGCCTAAACTTAAGATGTTTACAAGCCTAGAACAGAGAAACAGCTGTGGACTCCATGGCAAGTTTCCCATTCATAACAACTGAGTGGTTTTTGTTTTCATTACACAATCACTACACAAGAAGACTTCCAAGAGCACTTGGAAGAATGCGGGTTTGATTTTCTTGTAATTTATGATATTGTGGTTAATTCTGGTTCATATGACATGATCAGCGGCATATATTTTATAAAAAGTCCCTGGAATGAAAGAAAGATTTAGTAAAGTAAGTGCTCACTGTCATGGTCCCTGTGCTTCTCCAGCTGATCCTGTATTAGGCAACATGTGTTTTGCTCTCTCCCTCTACTGCCGGGGCGGTGCTCATTACGGGCTCCCGCCCCAGGCCCACGCACCTGTCATCTCCTCACCTGCTGCTATCTTCGTAATCTGAGCCCTACTTAAGACTGCAGTACTGTGCTACTCATTCCTGGATTGTTGAATTATCAGCGTCAGTCACTCTGCAGTTAGAAAACCAGAACCTGTGAGTTGTTTTCGGTCAGTTCATTACTAATTAAAGTTTCTGTCTACACATCTTTCCTGGACCCTTCCCTGCCAGCCTGTGATCCTGCGAGACTGTGGACGTGTGCGAACGAGTTGTGGAGTGAGGAGAATAATCTGGAACCCTGTTGGAGCGTGTCTGATCCCCTTCCTTCCCTCAAGGACCCTGGAGCCCTAGGTCCCCCCCCCCTCCCCCTTCCCCCATCTTGAACGTATATTATCACCTGGTGTTTTTGGTGTAAATAAATTCACTGTCTTCTTTGCAAGGATCCCTGGTCTGTGCTGGAGTCCGTTAACTACTGTGACACTCACAGTTGCTGGCGCTATAAAAGTGGATCTTATGCTATATATTTAGTTTGTAAAATCGAGTGTAACGGCAAGCTTCTAAAAGAAATCTACAAACCAGATGGAACAAAAGAAAGTCTTTTGTTTTTGTTGGGGAAACCTTAAAGCTTTAACAGCTGATCAAAGTGAGCATCACCTTTTCAATTTCCTGTTAAGTGGAAAGAGAGTTGGCCAAAAAAAGCGCCTTCTGACCTCAGTCACTTTCAGTCAGGCACACTGTGGGCAACACAGCTAGTGGAATCCATCAACAAGTCTAAACACACACAGATGCGTGGAAGAAAACACATGAAGCAAAAAACATACCCCCCCCCCCATTGAAACAGACATTTAAATTATGTTTCCCATAATTTGCCCATGAAAGCGTAGGAATCTGACTGATCAGTGCCATTTCTGTGTGTGAATCCACATCCCAGCATGTAAACAACGATCTCCAACACACACATGCACACTGGTGGGTGTGTATTTGTGCATCCTTCCGCTGATGAAATGGTACTTGTTAGAAAGGGAGGAAACAGATGGATTTGGAGTTCTGTATTTAAACAGCGTCAATCGCCTAACTGAGCAGGCGCGCATTCATCTGTGTTGCTGTGTGTGTAGCTATTCAGAGAGATCGAGGGCAGGACACAGGAGGGGTGTAACTATCTAGGACAGTGCAGTCTCACACCGCTGGGTCTATAATAAAATTAAAAAAACACTAACAAGACACTCAACTGTAGCTCATTGTTAGAGCAGCCTTTACATCAGTATCACTAATATTTGCTCATTTGTCATTAAAATAACTGTGGGCAGTTTTCTTGAAACATGCAAGCATGTGTGTGTGTGTGTGTGTGTGTGTGTGTGTGTGTGTGTGTGTGTATGTGTGTGTGTGTGTGTGCGTGTAAAGTG
>VUQR01000002.1:25489-39873 GCA_015108515.1 Hemichromis elongatus | reverse complement strand
ACCATCCTGTGCAACATGAAGCACCAGCATGGGGTGCCTCTGGGGCCCTGCGGCCCAGATTCACACACATTTACTCCCATAAACTACCACACACACACACACACAGACATACACGCAGGCTGAGAGGTGTGGCAGGTCGACATTCAGCAGCTTAAAGCAGCTTCTTTATCCTTATAGCAGCTCGGGATTATTTTCATTATAATATAGACCCCCCCCCGATTCGGTGAACCGGTTCCTGCAGCCATGTGGACCGGGCCTCACAGATTTCAAAAAACATGCTCTGTAATCCTCAAAGTGTTCTTCCTGCCCCCGTCCTGATGGTCGCCGTGGTGGTTTCATACGTGGATTAACCCCCGCGGGTCTCTGTGGACGCAACATGTCGCGCGGGCATTATCAGAATTACCGCCTCCTGCGTACTTTAATTCGATAATGTGTTCGAATGTAAAAAAAAAAGCATCGTCAATATGTGTTTTTGGAGATACAGTTCATTGGCGGCGAGGACGAGCAAACAAAGAGAAAGCGAATAAAATGGGCTGTTTTTCAGGAGCTGCAAAAATGTTTTATTAGGGGAGCGCCGAACACCTGCCTTAAAATGTCGTTTCAACATCTCCCGAATGCCATTTTGCTTAATTGACTTGGAAATGGCCCAAATGTATTGCTGAATGCGGTCTAATTAATATTAATAATAAATGCCATTATTAACATCAAAGAACATCTGGTGCCCCTGTTTACCCCACCGCCTTATATGTAACACACTCTGCTGCTGTTTGAATCTCACAAACACACAGCGTGTGTGTGTGCGTGCGTGCATGTGTGTGAAAACCTAAAAAGTCAACACATTTCCTTTTCTGCCTCCTTCCTCGGCTCGGCGAGGTAAGAGCGAGAGGTGAGGACGGCGGTCGCTCTCTCCTGGCCTTCCTCCTCCTCCTCGCCTCTTCCTCGTCTCGGTCCAGACCCGGTTGCCGTGATACCTCCGAGACGTCTCCAGTCCCAGGTGTATTCCCACGGCAGCAGGAAAAACACGGCGTGCGTGCGCATTAAGAGAGAGAGGCGCTTCTCTCGGTGCTCGTAAATCACGGGCCGAATAACTTTAATCTAAAATTTCATTTAGTAGTGGTTGTCAGGTGGTAAAAGGAGGGGCATAATGCAGTGGTGTTTAATGATAATTGGTGTTTGGTTAATAAATTCTGCAAGTTCAGATTACGTTCTCGCTGTGGCTGGAGTGCTAGCATCAGCAGTGTAACTAAACCTCAAATTGATTAACTCGCATGAACCAGACGCTCACAAAGATGGCAGTGGTCCAAATCAAAAAAAGAGAAGAAGAAGAAAAAGAAGAATGAAGGGGAGGGGAGGGGGTGAGAGAGAGAGCGCGAGCGAGCGAGCATCAGGCCGGATGGTGTTGTGTTGCTCTGCTGTAAGGAAATCGAGTCCCCCCGGGCGCATTTTTAAAAGCCTAATGCCTTTCAAATGATGTCATCACGTTTTACTCTCTCTCCCCGTCTCACCCAATCTCTCTTAATATCTTTCCCCTTTTCAAACTGTTTCCGCCACCCCCCAACACACACACACACACACACACACACACACACACTGGTCCTCCCCTCAATCAGTTATTTGGCTGCAGGGAGAGGCCGCCGGGCTTCGGCGGGAGTCACGTGACACATTAGAATAATGGCCGAGCAAAAAGCAAAACATCTTGTGTTTTTATGACTGATGTGCTTTTTTTCTCCCCCCAGTTTTATTTCCTGAAAGTGATATCATACTAATCAAAACCACAGAGCGTTTAGAGTGCAAAGTGTGATTGAAAGAGCGCCATTAAGGAACTGCCAGCACCCCCCACCCCCCCACGCCCCGCCGCCATCCTCCAACCTGCACCCCTGGCATCACACACGGCCTCTGCTTTTATTTTCATGTTGTTGATGATTTTTTTCCCATTAATGGGAGCTGGGTGTGGCCACTGTCCCAGGGGCACACACACACACACACACACACACACACACACACACACACACCAGTTTATATCTTTGTCAGTCAGTTGCTGTGCTGCTTCCTCGGTGGCGTATCCCCCTCAGTGGCGATGCTTCGGAGGTGACGTGCGGTCAGAAGGGAGTGAGGTGTCTCTCGCTCGCACGCACACACACACACACACACACGCTGTGAGTCAGAGGGGAAGTGTGTGTGCGTGAGTGTGAGTGCAGCCGACAGCAGGCAGAGTGACTGATACTCAGCCTGCCTCCCAGATGGCCTGCTCAACTCTGCTCCAATCTGATCTCAGAGCCTTTGTTCTGGCATGTTCCATTACGCCGCCGTGACACCAGTAAAGGCAGAGGGGAGAGGAGCTGGTCTCAGATCAGATACAGCTGAATTATACATGTATTTCTCCTTTTTCCCCCTCTGTGATATTCTTGTAGGAGCACAGTCGCAGCGCTGCGTTTGTCATGTTTCTTCCTGGGGTGGAGGCAGGAGAGGGCTCACGCATGCAAACCGCAGAAGAAGAAAAAAAAGAAGCAGCAGCGCGTCGAATGTTTAATGAAAAAGAAAAAAAAACTGATTTTCATATGAATTATGATCATTTTGGCTGAAATCAAGTCTGTGAAGGTTCTCAGTCATCCAGGTCATCGTAGTCTAAGGAGCTGTAAAGAAAAGGCGTCTGGACTTGTTTAGGTTGCTTGAAGACGTTTCACCTCTCATCCGAGAATCTTCTTCAGTTCTAGGGTCAAATGGTGGAGAGTCCCATATTTAAGCCCTGTGGGAGTGTCCCCCCGAGAGGGACAATGGGCCCCCTACTGATCCTCTACCTGATCACACGAGGTGTGAAAACGGCCTTTTCTTTACAGCTCCTTAGACTCTGACACAAGAGATGCTTCGACATTCGGAGCTTTTCTCACAGAGCGGCGGGGCCAGCGGCGGGGCCAGCGGCGGGGCCAGCGGCTCGGTCTGACACTCCCTGTACTGACGCTTCTTCTGATCATGAACGAATAAAACTGTGACTGCGGTTTACCTCGCAGTGACGGCATGATGACGTTCATTGTTCTTATGCCATTTTGGGTCGCTCTGATTCACTGACCTCGCCGGTCGGTGTCAGAGGTCTGTCCAGCCGAGCCGCAGGAAGCGCGACACCAGTAACCTATCGAAATAAGCTGCCACGCAGCTGTAAACAGACTGAACAGGCAGAATGAGCGTTAACTCCATCTTGGTGATCTGAAACCAGATACGACAACGAGGGGCAGATCAGACTGCGAAACCCGTCTCTCATTGGCTAACGACCTGTCCATCACAAGTCTGTAGCCAACCGTCCTCTCTGACCCCGAGATCAACAAAATATCCAAAAACAGACTTTGCATTTTATCCAGAGGAGCTGAAATGTCAGAGGTCAGAGGTCAGGGCATCTGCAAACACAGCTATCGCCCCCTGGTGGGCGCTGAAAAGAATACAGGCTTGTTCAGAGCCGGAAGCGACAAACGGAGGATGTTGTTGAGTGGCTGGATGTCGGCATGTGACCACTTTCAAAACGGGAAGCAGGACGCTAACCTGCTGCTAACTGAAGAACACGATTAATCGCTTCAAACAGCTCGAGCGGGCTGGTATCTAACCCGGTTCACTAAATACATCCCAGAATAGGCCTTTAAAATCGTATTCTTTCGCTCGCTGGGAAAAACAAAGCTTTCCTGCTGCTGAAAGCAGAAACTTCCTTTGTGTGTTCAGACCAAACAGGAAGCTCATATTTTGAGCTCAGGTGCAAATCTGTGAGAAGGCGAAGAGTGTCTGTAAAAGTTTCAGGTTGGGTAGAAAAAACCTGAAAACGACAGCGTCGACATGCACACATCCTCCTTTTCAGCGGATGGTGATGTAAATGACTGACTGTAGTGTCAGAACGCCACAACACCTGCACACGTGTCCAAATGTCTGATGGTGGTCCTGAGACCTGTGACCGTTGCATTAATGTCGCATCTGTAACAGAAAATCTTTGCATGAAAAGAAGAAAAATCAATACTGAGAGGACAGTTAAGGCGGGGTGTCAACAGGCGGTCTGAGCCCCCCCCCGCTGTGAACGGCGATGCCTAATATACGGCGTGACCTTCAAAATGTCATAAATGTGTTGTGCAATAAAGTGTCAATATTTGTGGTTATATGGAGCCGGCTGACTTTTACAGTAATTGGAACAGCCGCATTAAAGCTGCAGATCAGCCGACTGATTAAAGACACGCAGGCCGGACGCTCGTCACGTGAGTGCACGTCACACGCCTCTACAGCCCCACGTACCGTCCTCTGTGTGCGCTCTGTGTGTGTGTGTGTGTGTGTGAAGCCCATTTATTATTGAAGGGCTGTTATATGCCAGGAGAGCACACTCTCATCCTCTCAGTAGTGTGTCTTCCTCTTACAGGAGCACTATTAACCCTGACACACAAGGACGCGTGTGTGTGCGCGCGTGTGTGTGTGTGCGTGTGTGTGTGTGTGTGGGGTCTGGTGTTTTTCCTGCTTCTAATCTGTGTTTTGGATTTTTTAATTTTAGCCCCATCTGGGGTGGGCAGGTGGGCCAGTGTCTGCTACACGATGCCGGGAGTCTCTGCCAAAAAGGGATCTGTACAGTAGACCACTCAAAATATGTTTATGAGCACGGCTACAGTATGGTGCAGCCCGAGCGCTGGGGGGGTTTATATCATTATTTCCTCTTTCCAGGACGGCACACATAACAGGGAGGCTGCCGCCGATGGAGGAAGTTACAATTCCACCTGAAATCGCGAAACCAGAGGAACAGATTTCACAGCATTTAGAAGCGTACCCGCGGCCCCTCCCTCCCCGTCAGTCACAGAAGTAGCAAAGAAAAGCCTCGATAACTTGAGCGGGGGGCGGGGTTTGTTTTCACCTTAGAATCTGAGGATGTTGCAGATGAAGCGTCCGTGTCCACGCGGACGAACTGAAGCGTTTTCCTGCTTTAAAGCGAGAAAAGTCGATTCGTGGAGGCCGGAGGGGGCGTTCCCCTCGCAGCACGCTGATTTCACACGTTGGTGCTTCTGCTGCTGCGTCAGGCGCAGGAACATGAGGGTTTGGGCTCAAATGCAGCCGCCTTCTTCAAAGCTCAGGTTTCCTGCTTTGCCGGGCTGGCGTGACATCACGAAGCTGTTTCCCTGTCGGGTCGCTCCCTTCAGATCCAATCACCTCAGGCCTTCATTCATGCTCCAACGTCTGCTGCAAAGCCTCAACATAGACATGAACGTGTGTGTGTGTGTTACTCATATAAGGAATGCTGTGAAACTTCACATACCAAAACCACACTTTGTATATGTTGTTGGAAACCTGAGGCAATGTTTGAACACGAAAATGTAAAAAAACCTTAAAGCCTAAAATTGCGACGGCTCCTTGTTTATGGAGCCGCCGTCACACTGAAGTGTCCCGTCCGGAGTCGATAAGGTATCGGTATGAAATCCTGGCTTTTTTCAAGTGGAGCTTTAATTACAACTGAGGAAATATTTTTGTAAATATAATGGGAGGTACCAGCGTCCCAACACGTGCACACTTTTGTACGTAGAAATGATCACAGCGAAGGAAAAGGATGTCTGATTGCACATCAAGCACGGTCGCGCAGCTCTCCGTGAACGCGGAGACGTTTTCTCGCCGCTTCACCTTTTTTCCCTGAGGCGGGTTGAGCCGAGCAGGACGAGGCGACGCGTCTAACCGCACGCCGACATGTGAGGCTTTTCCAAACCGTCCTCTCGTGCGTTGGAATCCACGACATGATTAAAGAAACGCTCAGACTTTTTTATTCCTTCCTGTTTGTCTGTCGAACCGTCCGAGCGAGCGTAGCCGCTGAGCCGGCGCCGCGTTCCTCTCACCTGTGAGAGCAGCAAACATGAACTCCTGTGTGTGTGATTGCTGACTCAGCAGCAAGCGTTACAGAAAATACAAAACGTATATACTTATATTTGTGGAGTTTTTCTGTGTGGAAATAAAATCATTTGGATGAAACAAACAAACCGGCGCCTGAAACGATTCCGCTGAACGCTGTCAAAGTCTTTTTTTAGTCCTCCACACGTCCGATTGGAATCTTGAGGATTCGGTCGTCGGTGCTGCAGAAGTTAAACGTCTGCCTTTCCAGCCCTCGCCCTGCCCCCCTCTCCTCCTACTGTACGCTGAATGAAACCGTCCCGCCGTGCAGCGCGGCGGTGTCGCCGTATTGTCCCTCACACGCTCACATTTAGGTCGCCTTTCACTTCCAGCTGTGATAAATAGCCTTCAGCCTGATAGCGGCGAGGCTGGATGGACGCGTGTGTTTAGTGTCAGTGTGGAAGAGGACTTGCTGACTTGGGTCTTTCCATTCTGTAAACCTTATTTGACTCCCTGACGGAGGAGGGGGAGGGGGGGGAGCCACAGAAAAGAAAAGATTAGGCTCCTGTTGGGGACTGCTCCTCATTGTGCTCCCGTGGGTGCCTCCGTGGGTTTGATTCTTCCTCTTTCTTTCTGCCCCCCTCCCCCCGCACACACACCCAATCATGTGCGGCAGAGAAAATAAATAACACTTACTTTGTGCACATGGTGACGGCTGAATGGCAAACAGAAGTTCAGCGTTTGCCTGCCCGTACACAAAGGCGTGGCTGGACCGGCATGATCCGCCACGCCGGCGTTGAGCTTTGACGAGACTGAGGCTGTTACAGAGACCTGATCTCTGAGCGTGTCCCGCTAACGCACGTCCCGACGGTCACGCCTGAAATCTAGTTTGGGTGAACATTTTAAATCCGGAGGTCGCTCGGTTCCCCGTGACTCGCCGTGTCCTGCTGCAGGGCCTGCGCGGCTGCTCGTGAGGCGCCGCAGGAAGCTGTTTGACCACAACGCACAGCTTGGCCGTCATCGTCAGAGCACAAAAGAAAACTTTCAAATGTAGTTTTGCACATAAACTATAAAAAAATCAAATGAACTGCACTGTGTTTGTTAACGAGACATTTTTCTCATTTTTAGATGACTTTTTATTTACGGCCCTTTTTTAATTCTGTCGTTTTTATCATTGTGAAACTGGAACACAGTAAATGAATTTTACTGTCCTTGCTTCGAGCCCGTGCACGGATTGATGACGAGTTTTAAAGACAAATTTGAACAAATGCAAATTCACAGCTGATCGTTTGTATTTAAACGGATCAGGACTAAAGCGTGACTGAAGCCCGGCAGAGATCCGATCAGTGAGCCCTGATACGAATCCTGCAGCCGTCCCGTAATTGAGGAAAACATAAAAAATAAAAAAAGGTCCAGAATAAAAGCAGGAAATGAATTTGAGCGTTTTGCTGTGAGATCTGCGCCGACGGTCGGCTCGCGTTGAACCCGCCGCACGCCGACGTCCATCAAATCGCAGGAACCAGAACAGATATTTTTAATTTTACAGCTTCCAGATATTTATCGAGTATCTGTTGTATATTTTCCTCTGATGTGTTTCTTCTCCCGGCCTTTAAACGCGGCACATCAGTGCGGCGAGGCCGGCGTGTGCAGCGTGACGCCGACACCCTCACCTCAGATTATGCTGCTGTCAACACATTCCCAGGTTGTCGTCACTCATCTTTAGATTCGCGTTCGGGGGGTGATCGTGTTGATAACAGACTGCTGTTGCACTAAACTGTGCATCATCGTTTTTTTGCTGCGCGGAGGAAGTGGCGGAGGGCGGGGTCAAAACTGTTATCACCCTATCATATCTCTGACAGCTACCTGTCAAAATCGGGTCGCAGCGAGAGATGCGAGGATATCCTGCGATGCTGACGAAGCCAAACGCGGCCCTCTCCCTCTTTTCTTTCTTCTGTCTCATTTTGCATTGTTAAGTCTCACTGCTCCAGCGTTAGCTTAGCGGGAGCGACGACGACAGCAGCAGGAATAAAAAAAGAAACACAGGAGGAGGTGTGTGTGTGTGTGTGTGTGCGGGGGGGGGTGTTTCTGAAGAAAGCTTATGAACTGTCAGCGTTCTGTCAGGGAGGAACACAGCGCGGTCCGTGAACTCGTTTGATGCGTTTGACTTTGTGTGGCGTTCGCACACCGAGCGCAGGAGACGAGGGACAAAGAGGAAAAAATGTGTTGTGATGTGTGGAGGGCTGGTTTGAAGTGGCACTCAACACGCCTTCCATTTGTCTTCCCCTCCTCGTGTGTGTGTGTGTGTGTGCGCGCGTGCGTGCTCCAGATGTTGGGGAGGACCTGGTGAAGACAGCGGGGAGCATCCAGCCGCCTCTGCCCCAGCACCGAGAGCGCTCCCTGGGCTCGTCCTCCAAGGACTGCCCTTACTGCGGCAAGTCCTTCCGCACCTCCCATCACCTGAAGGTCCACCTGCGGATACACACAGGTCAGTGCCTCCACCCTCCACCCACCTGCTCTGCGCCTCTGCAGCTATGAAACATTTATTGGTCTTCATGCAACATTTACTTCAGCGCTTGTTCTGACATTTCTTCTGGGCTCAGGCTGACATATTGGTTTCTGAATATCGGCTCGCTGGAGTCAGTCTCCCTCTGACGTGATGGAGAGGACGCAGATCCATTGGTAATCTATCAGTTTGAACATCGATGCAGGAAGAAGAATAAGAAAGAAAGGAAGAGAGTACAGGCCGTCACAGCGAGCGTTAAACCCAGTCATCCCAGTTCGGCCGTATCAGGTCCGCTGGGCCTGCCTCGCTCCTAATCTGTGTCTGTCCACAGCATCTAATCCCAGCGGCTCCGTGTTATCAGCTGCTGGACTCGAGCACGTTTCCTTCAGACTCACATAAATCCAAATTAAGGAAACTGCTGGCGAGCGTGCACTTCCTCTCAGTGTCCCTCATTTAGGCTTAAGGCCATTGTTATTCCCCTTTTTTTCCCCGCTCATCATTTCATTGAGCTCTAATTAACACAACAAGGGTTCAGTGTCCTCCAATGACATCACTCAGAGGGCAATTTCACACTCTCTAACTCTCAATAACTTTCGAGGCAAAACAAAGCCGGCCTGTCCACCATTCGCAGGGATGTTCGTGAGACCGTGTGTCGAATAGATTTAGCTTTATGTTTCGGGCGGGTGTGCTAACCCTCGGAGCGGCGCCGTCCCCCCGGTTGTTTTCGGTCAGAGTAATGATGTGGACTGTGGACAGGAGCCAGGGCGCTAACCTTCTGCGAGGTACGAACGCCCCACTGACTATCCAGGTTAAAGTCACATTCAGACTGTGCAGAGGACACCTTACCACAAGGACACCTGGCTAAAGTTTCTCAGGTGTTCCCTGCCTCTCAGCTCATCAGCTTCACCGTGGACAGCTCGCCGTTATGATTCGCCCGAGGTCCCGTCCTTGGTTTCCCATCACATTTGACCCTCAGTCTTCCAGGTGAGGGTCCTCTCTGGACCTTTTTGGCAATCCATGCGATCATAACCCCAAATAAAGAAGTTGTATTAATAAAGACTTCATATAAAAAACTGAGTGATGCTACCGGAACAAAGCCGGTTTATGCCATGTTGTTCTGCTAATTCAGCATTACAGCATTAACCCTTAAGCTCACTTTAATCCTAAAGTCAGACTTGGGTCCCCAGAACATGAGTAATAACTGCACGAGCATGCACGAGCATGCACGGCAGCGCCACGTCGATCACACGCCATCCACGCCTGCTTCCCACTTTATTCACTCAGACCTGAAACCAACGACTGACACCTCAAACTCATCAGGAAGGAGTTCACTGAGGACACTTTTTGTCATAGGCTCCTATCCAATCAGACTTCAGGGGAGTCGCCCCCTGCTGGATAGCAGAGAGAATGAGAATCTTCAGTCCAGGCTCCTTAGACTACGATGAGCTGGCTGACTGAGAAACTTGTACAGTCCAGACTGCCATCTTCTCATTTCAAGCAGATACCTGATCTGATCTGATTTTACTATCAGACTGCAGAAGCTCTCCACGCCTTCACTGACTGACTTCAGACTGAGACCCTTTAAGGTCACCGTGAGGCCAACCTCCACTCCACTTTCTGCTACCTGCTGCTGAGAGACCTGAGTAATGTCTGCTTTGAGTAGAGTATTAATGATCCCCGCGAGGCCCGTATTTTATCACGGAGGAAGCAGAGCCCTCGGCCGCTCTGATTGAATCCACAGCATGTTTTATTTTTGTCCTTTCGCATCTCAAACAGACAGTAAAATTAAAGGCCTCGCCTGGAGCCTCCACCTGGGGACACACGTGAGACGGTTTAGTGGGGATGTTGTCTTTTTTGGGTGGAATGTATCCTTGGACACGTGCCCGTCGGGCTTCGACGCAGCGCGGGGAGAAAAGGAGCTTGATGCATCCCCAACATGTGGCCTTTAAATCACTCCTATAACCTAATCGTACCAGCTCCGCTGTGACATCCTGATTACATCCACGAGATGACTTTTACAGCGGCTAAAGATCCTCTCTGCGCTCTGGTGACAATGCGGGCAGACTCACAGCTGACAGCCGAGCTCTCCTCCGTCTAATGTAATGTGAGTGACACGATGGAGTTGCTTACAGAGCCTGGTCGAGGCAGCATTGTGCGACGCAACGCAGAGATTAATGAGCGACTAACACCAGCTTGAAAGGATTGAAGTGAATTTAAATTTCTCCAAAAGTTAAAGAGCTAATGTTACAGTATTAATTTCCTCTTGAACAGTGAGTGGGAAAATATCCATTAGCAAAATTAACCACAGTTTTCTAGGTAGCTAACATTGTGCGGCTGTGGCACTACAGTGTGGGGCCAGAGCTAATGAACACACTGCAGAGGGTGATATTTCATTATACAAATTAATGCTCACATTTTAATGGGAAAGTCACATAATGAATCTAGGCTTCAGTGACAGCAATTAGAGGCCCAGATTGTCCCCTTCTGGACAAGGCACTATTTAGCAGTAAGCAGCTGTGTGTAAAAAATAAAAAGGTCCTGGCTCTTGACAATAGGCACACATAACTTCAGGCAGGGCCACATAACCAATAAGAGTCCCGGCTCACCTATAAATGAGCAGAGGGAGGAGGAGGAGGAGGAGGAGAGGCAGGACTCGCCCGTGTCACTTAACCTTAACCTAACCTTGTAATCAGGATGAATCAAGAGGGACCTGTGATCTCCGTCTCCATTCCTCTCGCTCCCCTGAGCCCTCGTCTTCCTCTTCCTTCTATCTCTCATACATTTTCTTTTGTTGCTGCGTTTCCTGCCTCTGCTGAGCAGGAACTTCACAGCAACAGCTCTTCGTGAGGGGGGGATTAAAGGGGTGGGACAGTGTTTGAAGGATGTAACCCAACGTGTGAACATTTCTGTAATACTGACCATGTCATCTGCTTACCCCACTGAGCCCTTGTTCTTCTAACATCTGGATGTTTGGGTCTGCACCTTTCATCGTACAATAAGCACTTATAAGACTGGATTTCCTTTTCATCGTCAGCCAGTAAGAGTTCATTTCCAAGGGTTTAAATCTGTACACGGAGCTGCTGAGCGACCGTAGCAGCGAGCACCCAACAGCCAACCTAGTGATGTGACATGGGTGGAGCAAACGCCTGAGCACACTAACGCTAACCCCGATAGCCCGCGTGTCACTGTGACGCACACTGACTGGGCGTTATCTGGTCAGGTACCCTGATCAGACTAACACCACTCATGATCCCCCGTCCACACTAACTCCAACCCTGACTACAGCAGCCACAGTAGTCGTTTTCCATCACAGCTCTCACGTGAATAAAAGGTAGAGAAAAAAAAAGGTTTATCAAAACTAGGAGCTATGATAGCGTTTGAATATAAACTTCTACTCAGGTAAAGTTCAGGTAAACTGTCCGGTATTAGAAATATAAAATAAGTTTGTTTCTTTGGTCAGAAACAAACTGAAAATGTTTTCTGTGTTTATGGAAAATACCACAGATTAGTTTTAACGGTGTGTGTCTTTAGAGGAGCAGACGACGTATTAACCCTGGCCGCGTTGAGCTTCACTGCACTAACAAAGATCTGAGAGAAACAACAAACAGATGCTTTATAAGCACATTTGTATGAATAGTTTTGAAGGTTTGAATATGTTTCATTGTGGTTGTGTCAGCCCACTAAACCTTTTAAACGTTTACCTTAAATGTACTTTGTGCTCGTCGTGGATGAAAACTGTGGTGCTTTTTCTAATCACACAGGTTGAGTGAGGGCGTCTTTATGAATTATGTGTTTTGCGCCCACACACTGAAGCATCCTCACCAGGACCCTTTCTGGTTTTTGCCCGGTGTGGTCTTTGTGCTTTCTGGGATTCCTGGAATGACTGCAGCGACGGTGTGAGCCGTGTGACCCGTCGTATAACCATCAGATATATTTAAAACAGCTCCGTGTGTTATTCACCCCCTCAAACATCCCGGCCACTGGTTTTTACATTTATTTCCATCTCCGAAGCCAAATGGAAAGTCGTCTCCCAGTATGTCATATCTATTAAACCATTTTAATTGCCCCTCTGTACAGGACCGGGGTATTTATCTTTGCTTGTTTCTATGGTGCTGTCATAATTCACACAAAGCCAGATGAAATCCGTGCATGCAACATGAAGTGCAAACACGCTGTGGAGGATCTCAGGAAGAGGAGGAGGAGGATTTATAAGCGCAGAGGTTGTGTCGAGTGAAGGGTCTGCTTCTTATCGTTCACCTCCGTCAAGGTCAGCGTGTCCACGGCGGCTCAACAAAGAGCAGACAGACAGCAGCGAAAAGTTTACCGTTCTATTTTTAACTCCTGCAATTTCCTGGTTTTGTGGCGGCAGCGATCTGTCATGTGGCTGGGAGGTTGTGCTGTTTGCGCTGATATCAATTAAAAGTGGATTAACGGGTACATAATGACCTTTAGCAGTAAATTGTGTGTAATGTTGCAAGGCAGGATACAGTATATTCCCCAGATGTCACACCAGGCCCCTGACGTATGATGGAGCAGATGTCTTAGCCAGTCCAAATGGCCCTCTAAGACACACACACACACACACACACACACGGGCTCAGGCTGACATGCATGCATAAACATGTGTTCACACACATTCCAAATGGCAAACAGACACACACACACAGACACGTCGTCTGTCTCACTTGCTCCAGATATTTAAAAATGCTCCGTTTGAATGGAAACACAAAGCGATCGCTCTCGCAGGCATCGGCATTTCTTTCAGTTTGCCTTCGTCCGTAAACATCAGAGGACGGTGTCAAAAGCTGCCTCTGCTTTTCCTTCTCATCTTAGATATGCACATGCCACATTCATCTTTATTTCCCCCCACGTGAACATTAACAACCTCTTATAAGGAAAGGGAGAAAAAAATCGGATCAGTCTAATTTCTGTCTAATTTGGCTCCTAGAATATCATTTTGTCCAGTTAGAGGAATCGAGAATGATCATTTGCATCAGGGACGTTTCCTTATTAAATCAGCGCCGAGCCTCTGTTCGGCAGCTCACAGGAGAAGCACTTATTGGGTTAAAAGCTCATCTCGTATGGTTTATTTTAAATATACTCTATGCTTCACAGACACTCTGCTGTAAGAGAAAAGATATCAAATCGCCGTCTTTCTGCCTGTAGTCGGGGTTATCTGCAGCTCTGCATGCTCTCTTTTCCCCTCCTCTCTGCTCTCTTCAGTATTTCCACCTTCAATTTTCTTTTGTATAGCCTCCTATTCTTTTCTCTGCTGTATCAATATTCTATTGAGTTGCTGTTTGTGGCCCTTTATTTGAGAACTCTGCAGTAGGTCTGCAGATCGCAGAGTCTTTTTCTGGAATGGTGCCCTCTAAATAATGATAAATTACTTGAGCAGTATGCCATTTGCTAATTATATCCATGATTTACTACACAGCCCGACTTAAATCATTCAAACCAGCCTTGCGTAACAATGCCTTTTTTTCCTTTATAAAATGGTTTCCATGTGTATAATCTAAACATTTTATTGGCATATACTGTATAGAGAACGTGCATGCAAAACATTTTTTATTTCTTTTCCAGCCGTGCGCACACAAATACCACTGTGGGAACTTTTATATGTGTATATTGAAAAGGGGGAAAATCGAGCTTAGCGTTTTTGCCTCTCTGTTCATTGTTTAATGAATCCAAATCTGGCTCCGACTCCAAGCCTATTATAATTGCTCGCAGGATGTGTTCTATTTCAACATCTTTCCAATGGAAGATCCACTTCTGGCAGAATAGTGTTGGTGTTATAGCATTATCAGGAATATTCATGAATATGGATGCGCAGCATAAATAAACATATGTAAATGTTACACAGCAGATTCACCCCCCTTTACTGTAGTGTAAATCACTTTGATCTGTACGGAATCATATTGTTCTTTATCACGGGGCTCCACCGCATCCAGCGTGTGCTTCACATATGTCGCCGGCATGCTTCGTACTTTTTGCGTCATCTATATTGTGTGTGTTGGAGGGGGGGGGGGGGGGGCGGGCCCCCCCTGTGCCCACG
>VUQR01000002.1:6150-13801 GCA_015108515.1 Hemichromis elongatus | reverse complement strand
CCACAAACAACCTTTTTAAGCATTTAAACAGAGAACAATGGCAAAGCACATAGCTGCACACATTAATGCTTTTGTATCTGGGAGCAAAAAGAAAAAAAAGGCAGAAGAAAAGAGATAAGCAGAGCTTGGCTACGTCGGCCCTCCGTCTTTCCCTCTCTGCCTCTCTCCGTCAGCCAATCCCGGCTGATCTGTATGCATCGGGGGCTAAACAGTCAAACATCATATTCTCAGTCTCCAGACTCTAATTGACTGAACAGGGATTGGTCACACTTTTAAGAAGCGTTCCATAATGGATTTCCATGTTTGTGTCTCTTTTAACTGGCGGTGCGAGTGGAAGCCATAAATGTTGTCTTTATTACTGAAAACAACAGCCCTCCCTCCATCCTCCTCCGTCTCTGTTTCCTCGCCATAAAAGACGATATCAGTGCGACGGCCGGCATTCGTCGCAAGGTCAACTCTGCCGACAGATGACAAACGATCTCAAGATGGCCACATCATCTGTCCCGTAGCTGCCGGCCGAGAATGCCGCCACCGCGTGCTCGTCTTTATCCCGAGCGAGGACGACCAGCCACCTGATATCCACCAATGAGGAGAGCTGTCAGGCCAAAAGGCAAATGAGGATGGGGGGGGTCTTCTCAAAAATCGGCACTTATCGTGTTTCTGTATCAGGAAGCAGACTTGGCACGAGCCGGGGATTCAGTATTACGGACAAGCTGCTCATCAGATGGGAGCTGGTTTATTTCTGTGGCCCACCCCCCGCCTCCCCTCCATCCGTCCATCAGTACCTCCCATCCTCCTCCACCCCTCCAGTCTGCTTCTCATCCAAACGTGTCTCATTTCTCCGACCGGACGACTTCTTTCATTTCAACCGTGTGATTGATTTCTCCTGTTTATTGTTTCTTCTTCATCTTCCTCATTATCTGCGTTTGAAGCGCCGTTTAAAACTCGCTCGGTTCCTCTTCCAGCGGCGACGGACACTTTTCACAAAACTCTGAGTGCGTTTCTTAATTACGTGACTTCTCTGTAACACGGCCGTCAGCTCGCAGACAGGCGCTCTCGCGGCGTTATTACCTTCCCGTTTGGACGCAGGCTCTCGGCGGGTAGCCGAGCCCCCCCGCCCGCCGTCACATCGTCCTCCTCTTCCTCGTTCTGCTGTTCCTGGGTAAAAGTGGGTCTGTGTCATCAGTTTGTCATTTTTAAAAGAATAAAAATGTCGTGGTTGAGCCGCCCTGCCCCCCGCGCGTCCTCTCGAAGTAAACGAGAAACTGAAGCTCAGCTCGTTAACGATCAACAGCTTCATGTTAGCATGTTTGAGACGTTCTGTGAAACCTTTCCCTTCGTCACCACGGTTACTATCATAGGGCGTAAATCCAAGCTACTGTCAGGCTAACGCCGAGCTAACGGCGTCGTTACACGATAAACTCTCAGCCCTCCCTGACCTTCTGCCCGAGGCCCCGTCGTACCCCTCTGACCTTTAAACGAGAAATAGTCCCTCAGGTCAGCTGATTCGTTCCTGAGGAGGCCGGCCCTTTGTGCCTCCTCAGATTAGCATCTCTGCAACACTCGACATCTTTAACTCGTCTGAAAACACATTTTTACTCTTTAGCTTTTAATTGTGAGTGTTTGTGTGTTTGCTCTAGTTTTTACTTTGTTACTCTGCACAGCACTTTCACCTGTGTTGTTTTTAAATGTGCTTACAAATAAATTGAAAAATAAATAAATCGATTGATTATTTCTGATGTCACAGCTGATATCAGTTTATTTACTTATAAAACGATAACTGCAATGATTTTCTCCAGTAAAGCTGGACGTGATCTGATACATGCTCCGTGTCCTTCACACAGGGACAAAAATGCCCCAAAACAGACCCGACCCAAAAAACAGGAGCAAACTGTCAGAATAAGAGTTCCTGCAAATGTTTCACAATAAAAGGCTGCGTATGAAAAGTTTCTGTGAATCAGAACTGCACAGTAGAGGACTTTTAATTTGAAACAGAAGGAGTTATGGATTAAAGACTAAACCAGGCACGCATGTGAAATATGTGACCCGATTCGCCGACGCGTCCAGAGCTGCTTCACCACAACGTCACAAAATCCACCCAGATGTTCATCAAAACCAGCTGCCAGCCAATCAAATGTTACACATTATTATCATCTAAATCTTCCTCAGCAGCTTAATTAAGCTTTGGTGGAATCTGGTGAAACGTTCCCAAAGTCGGAGCAGGACGCTGGGTGTTATTGGACGTTCAAAGTGTGGATTCTCTCACACAGTCTATCGGCTTTGGGGAATGCAGAGGCTGCAGTATTGGATCTTACACCTATTGAAGCTGACGCAGTATAACAAAGCATGCAGGGCCAAAAGTAATGATCATATACAAATATCAATATGAGAAAGAGTATGTGCTAAAGAAGACGCATGGCTATTGATGTTTAAATAACTGTAGCGTCAGAGAGATGGAGAGAGGGGGAAAAATGTGAATCATATTTTCTCACTGGGAGAAAAAAAACGGCCTAATCGAACACATCCCACGAGGCGCAAACAGCGAAGTCAAGGGCAGGATGAAAGCCGCGCTGCTCTCTCCTGCCTCTGCTGCTCTCTGCCTGCGAGCTGCCCAACAAAACTGCAAATAAAAGCGCCATCGGGGCGCGGCGGCGCTTCGCGGGCCAGCGGAGTGTTTGACAAGGCAAAGCGCGGCGATAAAAACAGTCAAAGTTAAGTCTTCAGACGCTCTCCCCACTCCGCCGTGCGTCTTTTCATTTGTCTGCGTATACGCAGCTTTATTTGCATTTCAAATGCTCATATTTGAAGAGGGTGGCTTAAATGCCAAGACGCAAATTGATGACAATCGCCTCGATTCAAAAGCATCAGCAGAAAGCCTCCGTCCTCGCCGCTGACATTAAAGCTAAAGCAGAAACACAAAACAAATATATATTTATCTGTGCTGCCTCCTCCCTCCTCCATCAACCTTTCTCTCCCTCCGTCTTATTATTTTAGGATCGCTTTACATCTGAATATCAGTTCTGGGGCTGAGCGCGAGCCGCCGCCAACAAACTAAACGAAGAGAATAATCAGCGGGCTTCAGAAGGAGCCGCCATCGATTCGGCCCGTGCCTTTTTTCATCACTTTTCCATATTCATTTGTGTAATTTACAGTAAATCCAATAGCTGTCAGTCAGAGATGCAGAGCAACACGCGAGGACCGAAAACGCCGTAAATTTACAGTGTTGGGAAACAGCTGCTGCAACATTTACAGCACAGACCACTCTGAAATATTAAAGATGTGTCATCGCAGGCACTCGGCCCTGCATCTGTAACATCTGCTTTCTATTAAACGCCCAAAAAACTGAGGATGAGGCCTCGCGGCTCGCTCTCTCTCAGGCCGTTTCCTCCTCTCGGCGACGGGGAAGCCGCTTCGCCGCAGACACGCGAGCCGCCCGACGGGAAAAACGCTTCGAACCGGAGTACGGCGGCCACCTGTGTGCGCGGCCGTGTTCGCGAGGCCTCCTCGGCCGAGCCTCGTCTCTTTGCTCGTGATTAATCGTAGCTCGCACGTCGATTTCATCACATCACGCCGCCGCCGGCCACGTGGCCCTGGGCCTCGAGACGCCGTGACTGCGAGCGTTGGCCAAAGAGCCGCAGCGGACTCCTCGCTGACGTCTCGGGTTACTCGGGGGGTGCGGAGGCGTGCGGTGACTCAGACTGTTTAGCTCGATGACATCTGTCCTGTTAGAACAGAAGAGAAGAAGAAGGAGAAGAAGGAGGTGAGGGCGGCGCTGCTGCTGCTGCTGCTGCAAAATATTAAGTTACAGCAGAACAGAGAGACTTATGGGCCGAGTCAAAGGTAAACAGTTACAGCATGGTGAGTCACTTTGTTGGAGCACGGCTAAAGGAAGATCATCTCTCCCTCTTAATAGGTAATTTCCTTTGTCTTGTGAGGATCGGATCACAGCCGGGTGGTCCGCCGAGGGAGAAAACAGGACGGATCCAAAGTTGGCTGGAAAGCGTCCAGCGCGGCGCTCCTTCGGAAACATTCTGTTCAAATTAAACGAGCGCCTGTTTGTGAGGAATGCGCCGACAGATTCGGAGGGACGTTTCCCAGTTTATGTCTCCTTTTTTTACATTTCGTGCTTTCTGTCATCTTGTCTGTGCTAAACTAGTTGTCCCCCCCCCGCGTCGCTCCGTCATCCTCCCTCGTGATGTCACCATCTCGCCGTGAATCATTAGGATATCAGTGTTCAGCCAGTGACAGAAAGAGCCTGATTAACAAGCTCTCTTGTTTTTCCTCTCCTCTTTATCCTCCTCCCTTTTTTTCCTGAAACGAGGACTCCCGCTGCTCCCAACGACATTTCTTCCCCCTCCTCCCTCCTCATCATCCCTCCTCTTCTTCCCTGTCGTGGATGGCAGGGAGTCACAGGTGTGTGACAATAATTACACATACACTCAGAAAAAAATAATGTCGTTTCCTCCATTTAATAAGTTTGCAGTAAAATAGGCAGCGAGATAGAGAGAGATGCAGAGAGCTCCAATCTTATCGGATACCCCAACCTCTAACTTAATCATATGGCTCTTAAGAGCAGCCTGCCACCAGCTGGGGCTCCGTAATATGCATGCAATATGTGTGTAAAACGATACGCTTTAATTTTGAGCCCACTTTAAGCAGCAACAAAATCTGTTTATATGGGAGACATTTAAAAAGAGGGAGGGGGTGCGGGATCGGGTTAACTCTTGCTCTCCGGGCACGACGAACGCCATCTGTCTGGTGTCAGCTACTATCAGAGCTCGGCGCCGCGCACAGACCCGAGCTGTGTCCGCCCTTTTTAAACTTCCTGTCACATGGCGCCGGGACTGCGGTCCGACTCAAACTCCAAACGCTCACTTTCACGCAGTTTTCTTCCCTTGGCTCGCTGTGATGTCGTACAGAGACTCCGCCCTCCCGCCGTTCAAAGCAAGCCGCAGTTCCCATGACGTCCAGAGGAGGCAGTGGCGAGCAGGTCGCCACAGCCTCCCGTGTTAAAATGAACACACCTACAGCCTGATACGAGTTTAGGACGTTTACCTGTCATTACAGCTGCAGCAGAATAACTCACCTGTAAAAAGTTGGCCTTATTAGGGGTGTGACTCATGTTGCTGTGGGAGCCTTTTTAATGACATCACGTGACCGACAATATGGCTGCTGTGAGGTCACTGTGCTAACAGCGCGGTGGATGTCTGCAGGTACGCAGGTGAAGCTGTGGATGCAGACGGCAGCAGCTTCACGTCTTTCTGCGCAGCATAACCCATAAAACTCAGTTTCTATGGCGGCACATTTCTCCCGTTTCCTGAAACCTCGCCGGCTCTCAGAGCGCCGCTGACGAGGTTAGGAATAATCTTCCTCTCTTGGCGTGCCTGCATCGATGCGGGGCATCGATTCAGGGAGTTTTTATAAAGTTAGAGCTGTTAGAGGCTCTTAAAGCGAAACTCTTCTTCTCCTAGTGATACGGAGGCACGAGGCTAGAGCGCAGCTACGAGGAGGAAGCGGGAGCGAGGCGTTCGAGGACAGAGGAAGCAGAGCTTTTGGGGAAGGAAGGAGGGAGTGCGTAAACTTCAAACAGCCCGTGATGGCGGCTGTCGCTGCCGCCGCCAGCTCTGACCACTCCACAGATGCTTTTGTTCCCGCTCACTCTCACTCCTTCACCCTCCTCCTCCTCCTCCTCTCTTCTTGCCCGGTCTCTTTGGTGATCCAGTGCGAGAGGAGCGGGGGCTATCAAAGCCACCGCTGTCTGTTCCAGACTTCAAAACCCGGGGCCCCCGTCCATCCGTCAGCCCCAATCATCATATCTGCGAGGCCCCGGCGGAAAGCCTCGCACGCTGGAGGAGAAATATTTGATCTGTCCTCTTTGCGAGGATCAACAGTCACACAAACGACAGCGGGAGGAGGAGGGGGAGGCTGCTGCTGGGAGGGGGAAGTGAGGAGCAGGGAGGGAAACTCCTGCGCTGGGCTGCAAAGATCCCGTTAGTTACACGTTTCTAAAGCGACGCCTGAGTGAGACGGCTCGCCTGCAACGACGGACCGCGTGAAGCCGTCTTCCTTTAACGGCGCGTCCCCGTCATTTACCTCAGTTTACTTTAATGTTTTAGCGTGTGATGGAGACCAGCAGACCTCGGCTCACACACGCTCATTTTCTCTTATTCCCCTGAAGTTTCCTGATTCAACAAAGATCTTTTTTATTTGTATTTATTTAAGGATTTATTTTACAGAAACGCCGCGGTGCTGCAGTCACGGTTTTATTGGTCGCCAGTGATGAAACATGTGAGCTCACAGTCAAATAATAGATCTGCATCTATCAATCTGTTTATCCGTCCGTCATGTGACGCTTATTTATAGAGTGTGTGTGTGTGTGTATAGTTAGCTCTTAAATCCTGTATGTGAGATCAGACTACGTAATTACTGAAGTCATTAAGCACTTTATGTCCACCAGACCTCGTCCCCTCTGTGTGTGTGTGTGTGTGTGTGTGTGTGTGTGTGTGTGTGTGTGTCACGCAGAGCAGCAGCTGGTTGTGTTACTGACACACACACTGAGGTGGTGTTGGTGGTGGAGAAGATGAATATGTGACTTGAAGTTGAGTCTGTGTTACTGAAGATAATTAACACACACACACACACACACTGTGCCCTGAGTGTGTGTTCAGGCATGTCACTCTTGAGCCCCGTCACTTCCCAGCGAGTCACCAGCAGGACGCGGGACACATGGACGGACACGGGGTGTGTGTGTGTGTGTGTGATTGGCGGGATCGTGTGCGGCGTGCACTAATCCATCACAAGTGTTTCTGACAAAGAGCTGAAAGAAGAATTCAGACCGGGGTCGTGACCCCGGGGAGGCGGGGCGTGTTGCAAACCTGCGGAAGCCTCCAGAGTGTCACTGTGAACAAACACAGCGTGAGTGGGCTCACGGTGGTTTGAGCCGTGGACTCGGCGGCTGCTCGCTGACGGGCGGCGCCTCCTGTTTTCTTCTTCATGCTTAAAAAACATGCAGCAGATTTTAGTTTCACTGCTTCAACACATTTAAGATGAAACTGACTTTTATTTGTATTATTATTATTGTTATTATTATTATTTTTTTATTATTATTATTAGTGAATAATGTTCTTTGGACTCTTCAATGCAGCTGGAAATTATTTTAAAGACGTGCAGTGCTGCGCTGTATTTATGTATATTCATATTTTACAAAGCTGATAATTATGCAGTGGTAATAATCTTTTTATTTGATCACTTTATAAAAAGCTGAAAGTTTGAAAAAAATCAAAATGAAAAAACTGTGAGAGGATGAAGTTTCTAAAGGCGTCCCTGATTGCGGGAGTGGTGATGGCGCAGTGTCACATTCACACCTGAGGACTCAGAGCCAATCAGCTCGGGCTGCAGGAAGCTCATTATTACCCCTCCAACCCTTTCATAATAAAAGCTGTACTTTTTATGTACATAAAATGTGTATTATTTTTATTTGTACGGCAGAACGTAGCATATCAGCATCGCTGCATTTAAACACATTTATTGAAGCAAACACAGGATTTTTAGCCACAGTTAATTTGGTTATGATTTGAATACAGCAACAATAATAAATCCATTTCAGATCAATATTAGAGAAAGTTAAATAAAATTGGCTCCTTGATTTTAA